>PVKN010005477.1:0-30670 GCA_004027915.1 Capromys pilorides | reverse complement strand
TAAGTACTTATAATCTTTCATCCTGTCCTGCTTTCACAAAGTCCAGAAAAACTATTCCATTCAAACAACTGGACACCTGAATCTCAAGAGCACAGAGTCCAGCTGATTTTGTTCCAATGTAGTGCTGTAAAGATAAGGACCAGAAAGAATGCTGATCATTCCATGGTACTGCCTAGAGGACAGCATTACCTACTTTAATGAACCTCTATTACTCAGTCACTGAAAAGTGTATTCTGGTTTGGGTTAGCAAAACTTTAATGAAACTTACAATTATCTAGATAAACTCTCATTTTGAATATGCCACCCCCCCATTTTCCCCTGTCCCCTAAGTATGGGTAGACTTGAAGAGTGACTATAAACTTAAGTGACTTGAAATGCTATAAATCACATTATATGGGAATGTATATTTGAGTTAGATTTCACGTACCTTTAAAATCCAATTTCTTCTTATGTCAGAGTGGATGGGGCCAGTGGGTAGCTGCTTGGGGCCTCAACTTATAAATAATTCTAAGAGCCTCTAGAGCAATGTCTATCAAATGTTACCAGAATAGCCCCAGGGACTTTAAAGACACATAGGTCTCTAGACCTCACCACTAGAAAATTTAATTTCTTAGAAATGCCCAAGTGATGACAAGGCTAGTGAGAACTGGGATCTTACTTTAAGAATCAGTGCATTGAATAACCTTGGACTGAACTAGGAATATTATTGCACTTTTTGTGGGTTTCTGATACAGTTCTCTACAGGATTAGTGAAATGCATCTATGAAAGTACACAGGTATCCAAGCAACCTTCAAGTGATGCTGTGGACCTTGTCACCTAGGAAAGAGAGCCTGAGACAAGCATTAAGTGTTCTGCTATGTCAGGAAAGTGCACTATCATGGCAGGGAGAGTAAGAGGGATGAGGCAGGCAAGGTGAGTAAGCAGTTCAAGATGATGGGCAGTCAGGCTGGGTGTTGCTTCAAGACAAGCTGCAAAGAGACTTCCTAAATCTGCTGGGCCACATGGAACAGGTCCAGACTGCTCAGAGAAGCTTTACTCTGAGTAGCTCATGAGAGAGAGTAAGAGAGGACTTTGCCTTCTCCTCTGCAAGTATGCTTCAGAGTCACTTGACCATTGCTCCCGCAGGTTGTCTCATCTGAGCCTGCTTTAAGGGAAAGCCATCTTTCAATTTTTAAGGGGTGCAGCACTCATTCCAAGACTGGTATTTTCAGGAGATGCCAGAAACCCAGTGCTTAGCACTCACTAAACTAGCTCTTCAACAGCAGCCTAGATGGAGGCTTTTGCCTTCCCTTACAGCAAATGGACAGCTGAATTTCAGAGGGCAGAACTGTCAGGCCCAAAGAGAGTAATTTTCTGATGGCAACCAGGGATTGAGCAGGTTTAGAAACTCAGGATCCACAAATAGAAGTAGTGAGAACATGCATGGAGGTGGGCAGGCTGCCTGATGCTGTTAGAAACTGAAAGCACCACCTGATTTTCACCAACTTCTCTTCAATACATAGGGGCAGCACAAGCCCCAGAAAACTCTTATGTATAGATTCTGCTACCAAACCTCAGGACAGTAAGCTCAAGGTTACCTGAAAGTGAAGAACATCATCAAGCAAAATTCTAAGGCTGAATAATACATGCCATGGTTCTGCTTACTAGAAACCAAGAAATTATTTTAATCATTCAAATCTCTAAATGCGGAACCAGGGAAACAGATCAGTGGCATAAACACCTGCCTTGCAAGCACAAGGTCTGGAGTTCAATCCCTGACACTGGAAAAAAAAAAAATCTAAATGTTAATTAGTTTTATATGCCTTTTTAGAAGTTGACTGCACAAAAAATTGCAATGACATGAAAATACAAGAAAAATCCTCTTTTATTTATTTATTTATTTATTTATTTATTTGGGCAGGACCGGGATTCAAACTCACAACCTTGCACTTGCCAGGCAGGCACTTGTGCCATGGAGCTATCTCCCCAGCCCCAAGAAAATGCTTTTTTAAATGCAATGAACACTTCTACACAAATTTTGAAGGTGACTTTAAAGGTATTTTACTGAGTGATACACTAATGTTCTTGAGTGACAGTAAAATGAAATATTAAAAATCTGTTTCAATGTAAGAAATACACATTAAAACACTTCATGTAAACATAAAATAAGTATAAAATTTTATATACATGAATTTTTAAAATTTTAGTAGAAAATCAATTTTTCCTCTGCTCACAATATAACTATGTGAATCTTAATATAAAAGGAATGTTTGTGTTTGTGTGTGTACATGTGGGCTACATGTATTTATAATCCATCTGTCCATCCATATATACATTTGCACATTTACATCAATATACACTGACAGAAATCCAAGGAATATTGGCTTAATAGAGCACTAAGTCATCAAAGCATTTGACTGAAGAAATAACTCATTGTAGCCATGCTTTAAAAATTTAAGGTATGTGAATCTACAGACCCTGAGTCACACCAAGATCTGACTCTAGGTAAGACCTGTCGTCATTTTGTTTGTTTGCAGTACAGGGGATTGAACTTGGGACCTTGCGTTTCCCAGGTGTGTCCTTACGCCGCTGAGCTCTCTCCTGGGCCTCCGACTGGATGGTTGCCTGGCCAACCCAAAAGAGACTATGTTCTTTAACACCATTTTGTTTAGCTTCTTAACCACATTCTACTAGCCAGTATCTTCAGACCATATGGTCATTTCTTCATCGCCTTTGAAAACCATGGTGCCTGCAACGAAGTTCTCCTTTCTCAATTTGTTGAAAAACTGGTACGAGGCAAGGGACAAAAGAAAGAAGGAAAAAGATACACTTGTGTATATACGCAAGATAATCTGGATTTCTGCTGGTCTTTTGAAAGAAGCAGTTAATGCTTTTTTTTTTTTTTTAATCTTTTTAATTTCTTAAAACTTCTTCTTTTCAGTACCAGGGATCAAACTCAGGACCTTGCATTTTCCAGACAGGCACTTATACCATAATGTCTTATAACATTTTTGTTCTTGTTTTCTTTTGCTTTTTTTAAACCAGTGTTGCACATTTATAAGTTTTCTTTCCTCATCTCCTGTAATGTATAACACTTGCTTAAGATCCACTGACCCTTTCTCTAAGCTGTGTTCTAGTGGTTCTCAACTTGTCATCCTCAGGCCCTAAGCAGCAACAGCAGCAGCAGCAGCAAACAAGACTGTGTCAGACACTTTAAATTCACAGACCCATGGAATCTGGACATTGGCTGAACAATGTGTCTTAGAAAGTCTCCCATGATTTGGCTGCATGCAAAAGTCTGAGAACCACTGCTTCACTGTGCCAATGTCACCGAAGAGCTATTAACTTTTGCAGTGATCTGACCAATACCTGGAACTGCTCCTCCTTCAAAATTTTGAACTCTGGCCTTCTAGCCTCCGAATTTCATCTGTGTTACTAATTTTTGTCCTTAATTCAAATACGTGGGCCCTGAGAGTTGCCTTCTTCTTTCAGTTTCACAATTCCTCCTTCCTGTCTTTCGTCTCCAGTCTAAAATTCGTAGTCTACCGATTAAACTGTATTCTTATAAGTACTCTCAGTTCCCCCAGCTCTTTAACTTTTGACTGCAACTGTCTTGCCAGTGGCATACTATAAATCAATCCAGCTTCCTCTTTCTCCAGGTTGTTTCTCTGTTGCCAAACTTTGCTACAGAAAATCACATAGCTATGTTTACTGGCTCTATGTCAAATTTATCATATCCAACTTCAGTAACTCCTGTCTGCTGACTGGCAATCCTCTTTTTCTTTCCCTGCCTACTTCCTGTTCTAGCTGAAACAGTTGCATAGCTTTGTAATTTTTCATGTCCCCTAGTTTCACCCTCAAATGGAATTCTCTTGCAACAAGAGAGGGTCCACTAACCTGGCATGATGGCACCTGCCTATAATTCTAATACTACAGGAGACTGAGTCAGGAGACTGAATTTTTAGACCAGCTTGCAAAACTTAGCAAGATTCTTTCTCAAAATAAAACTCAGGGGAAAGAGTCTTGGTTCAGTTCTGACAGAGAGAGAGAGAGAGAGAGAGAGAGAGAGAGAGAATGCAAGAGAGAAAGAATTCAAGGGAGAGAGTGGAATTCCTTAAAATTCCTTCCCACAAATATTTGTGTTCATTCATTTTTCCTTTTCTCTTCTAGGAAGACATGCTTGGACTTCCTTTCCTAGGAAACTTCATCCATATTATTATTATTTTTTTTAATTCCTATATCCATTAAGATCTTAATGCTAGGGCCAAGGATATCACCAGAGTTGTATCCCTGGTACTGAAAAAAAAAAAAAAGAAAACCTTGATGCATAACCTTTAATATTTGATGATCTCTTCTATAGAACTGTATAATTTGTATCTACTGTCAGCCTTACATTATATTGTGATGTGGCAAAAATATAGATCTTAAAATACCATTGTTTGGTCCCTTGAAGTGTAGTCACATTACTGAACAACCAGCACCAATGTCCATCTGCAGACTCTGTCATCATCCAAATCTGAAATTGTGTACCCATCTCTATCAGTCAAGAGTTATCCTAGAGGAATAGATATAATACAAGGAACACAAAATGGACAAATGTATAGGAAATTATAAGATTGGCTTACAACAGTTAGCCTCAGAGTCAGATGAGGAAGTGTGCAGAGATTGTACGCACACAGAGAATGAAGGATTTAGTCCAAGCCTGGAGCTCACTGCAGTGTGCCATGCAAATCTGCATCAACAGGCCAATGGGTCTGTGATGGAAGGGATGGAAGGCAGATGACTCTACAACAGAAGGCTGGTGAGTCTGTGACAGAACAGTCTATGATAGAAAGCTGAAGGATCCAAAGTAGAGGATGAAGAATCTGTGCTAGAAGTCAGGAGATGATAGCCAAACTGACTATCAAGACTGAAGTTCTCAGGAAGTAGATCAAACCATCCTTCCTCAATCCTTTTATATCCTCTAAGTGCTGAGTCACTCTAAGGCAGACTCTCCACCCCCTAGGGCAGGCCCTCTGTTCCCTAGGGAGCCCCCATCCACCCCAAGGTGTGGAATCACTCAGCCAATTCAGCCAAGCATTCAATTTCCCAAGTTGACACAATATAACAACCACTACATCATCAAATAACAACTCCATATTCTTCCTTCCTAAATTTTCCTAATTTATTCTTTTTATTTTATTCAGCCTCAAAATTTCTGAAATTTTGATTCATGCAACAATACGAATGGATCTTGAAAAATTATGCCAAGTAGAATATACTGGATACAAAAACATAAATACATGATTCTATTTATATGAGAAAATCAGTCATATAAAAGGACATTAAAAGAAGATAGCATAAAAGAGCTATGCTTTTCTTTTAAAGTATCTTTTGTAAATTAATTTTCATTTTTCTTTTCAATTATTCCTCAGATACCTCTGGGGACAGGTGAATGTCAAGATCAGAGCGAAAGTGCAGCTTAGCTACAGTGGAGAATAGTGAATACTCCAGGGACATAGTGTGATTTGCAAAATGTGATTTATCAGCAGGACTCAGTCTGTTATAGTTTTTTTCACTGAAGGTTGCAGACACATGTAATTTTACACAACCACCAATGCAGGGCACAGCATGCATCACAATATCAGTGGAGCTGGCCAGCAGATTCTCCCTAAAATAATGCCAGGTACTTTGGAGAAAACACAGTGTGTGTTCAATACCCTTCACCCCGCTGTACAAGAGCATAGAGCGAGTTAATCTTTGACCTCTGGTCATCCATCAGCTACATCAGGAGTATGAGATCTTAGAGTCTTCATAATAGTTTTATCCTCGCTAGTCACACTGAATGTGCTATTAAAATTATTTATTATTGCACAATTATGGAGATACTTCATTTTCTTTTGAAATATCCTCCTTTTCAATTATAATTGTTGCTACCACTTGATAGAGGTAAAAGATATAATACAGATAACAGTTGCATTTTGTTCTCCTAAAGTACTTTGTAATTTTATAGATAATTGCAATTTTCCTATCTTTTCAATGGCAGACCTGGGCTAAGCACCTTCTATACACAGCTTCTCATTGTAACAGTACGAGTATCTCCCTTCATAAAGAAGGAAAGGGAGGCACAGGATGGATAAATAACTTTTCCCAATTTCCTACAGCTAATATGTGTCAGAATTAGAGAGGATCAGTCCTGCGTGGCTCCAACGCTATCATTAGAGACCATTGCCTTGGAAGCGTCTTCCCAGAGCAGGCAGAGAAGCAGTCTGCTAAATCACAGTGCTCAAAGCATAAAGGAGACAAAAGAGAAGTGGAATGTGCATTTTGGAGTCAGATAATTCAGTTCAGAGCTCTAGAACTTTAAGTGTAAAACTTTAAGCACTTTATACAATTTATTTATTATGAGTTAGTATTTCTATGAAATAGAAAGAGAAAGTTCTTCTGCTCAAGCATTCTGGAAATACTCCCTGACTCCTTATGTACCTGGCCCAAAGAAAACAAAATCACTGATTATTAAAATATTCAATTATGTTGTGGAACAACTGAATCACATACACTGTTGTAAAACCAGGATGTTATGAATGAAGAGTAAATACCCCTAACATCTACAGCATCAACACATTTCTGTCTTATCTCACTCAAACATTGAATAATAGCCTTTCTGATCTAATCAGCCTGTGTATACATAGCATATAGCAATCTACAAGTCTTTAAAAATTGATCACTGTCCATCAAACCTGCACAATGTATTTAGAACGAGCCATTCAACAAAATAATGAAAACTTAGCTCTTATAAGACAATGCTTTACTGTGGAGAAAGATTTACTATATAGGCAACCTCTCCATAAATCAGAACAGCACAGAATTACTAGGATCTGAAGGGAACAAAAGCATTACTATTCTAGTTATCTTTTTCTGGCATATGATAAAGGACTGAAAGTTGCTATTTTACATGCCAGTTTGATTTTATTAATGTTTCTTGATTTATATTAATGTTATTTAAAATAAAATAAACTTATAAAGACATTAAAGCAGTCACTTTAAACAACCTCTGTGTGTGTGTGTGTGTGTGTGTGTGTGTGTGTATTTTAGTTCAGCAGAGGATACGCCTTCTGAGAGCAGCCCCCACTCGTGACATCCGTGCCCTGGCATGTGTGCTGCAGTGAGTGTTTATCCTGCTACACTCTTCCTCCACATCTTTAAAACAGAGGTGGTCAAAGCTGAACCTGCTTCAGAAGATGACTCTTTTGCACATGGAGATCTCAGGGCTGACTTTGGGTGACACATTATTCGATATATTCTATACATAGCAGTGAGAAAAAGAGTAATTTTCCTCCTTGAAAGAAGTTAATAATTAGGGCTGAGGACATGGCTCAATGGCATCACAATTGCCTACTATGCTGAGGACCTTGTATTTAATTCCCAGCACAGGTAAGAAATAATTATTTTATCGAAAATTAAGGTTTACAATCACATGAAAACAATAAGTCAATATGTTAGTAATGATAAGCTGGGGGCTAGGGAGATAGCTCAGTAGAATAAGCACTTGCCTGGCCAGTGCAAAGGCCTGAGTTCAATTCCTGGCTAAAAGAAATAATAATAAGATGAATTTTAATTTCTGCTCTGTCCTAAGTTTTGTGATTTGTTATTATTTATTCACTTATTTGTATGTACTTAATACATATTCTACAGGGTCTCACTACACAGATCGGACTTGTAGTGATCCTTCCTGTTTTTGAATCTCCTGAGCACTGGGATTACAGGTGCGCACCACCATGCCCACTCTCAATCTCCTTCTCAGCATGCCACAGGGGCAGGGCTGCCATGGCAGGCCAGGAAGAGAATCTCAAGCCCCTGTATCTGTTGTGATTTGTTTTGAGGCATTCATTTGCACTTGCTAACTGTCATATTGAAAAAAAAATAAAAAGGACAAAAAAATCAGACATGGGGAAAAACATAGAATTGTTTTTCATGGTAGCTCTTACTTCCATTTACTTATTATACACATAAAAAGTAGTTGATCTAAGCTGAGATGTACATTAAGATAAAATGCTTTTACTGTATTTATCTAATGTGCTGTGACTGTAAGTCCTAGATTTTAAAGGCTTAGTATGAAACAGAGAATGTAAAATATTTCACTGATATTTTTAGATGCAAAATGTTAAAATCATATTTTAGACATATTAATGAAATAAAATACATTACTTATTATTTTCACTTGTACATTTTTCCTTTCTTCAAAATGGGACTAGAAAAAGAAATTAAATTACATGCATGATTTGCATTTGTGGTTCATTTTCAGTTTTCATTGGACAGTGCTGCACTGGAAGGATGGGACCAGGATGGACAGTTGCAAAGAAAGGTCCAGCAATGCCTCTGTTAAGGAGGCCTCCCTTGGAGGAGCGAGGGAGTACGCCATCTAACTTTCTGAAGAAACAATCATGCCAGATGAGGGAGCATCAGGAATAAATGAAACAATTTATGCAACTCAACTAAACGGGACCTGATCCCTAATAGGTCGGAGTAGAATCTATGATGACTATTCAGTCCTGAAAGCCTTGACTGATAATTACTGATAAACATTCATACCATAGGATTTATTTTTTGAAATATTATTTTTTCTTTTATGATTAGAAGGAATAGCCAGGATTAAGGCATCATCAGGTATTATTGAAAAGCATTGAGGCAGAATAGCAGATCTAAAATCTGTTCTACAGCTGCACAGAGTAGAAGATCTCTTTGGCTCTGACATATCTTGTGACTTGGTC
Source organism: Capromys pilorides (assembly GCA_004027915.1). Taxonomy (NCBI): domain Eukaryota; kingdom Metazoa; phylum Chordata; class Mammalia; order Rodentia; family Capromyidae; genus Capromys; species Capromys pilorides. Next base: position 21,940 of record PVKN010005477.1, on the reverse strand, counting down.
ACAAGTAGTAACTCACTTGTTTTTCTCAATCCTTATTTATTTGTGTGCAAAATAGAAGGGGAAATAAATAAGGATATAACCTCTATGTTCTGTAGAGAGTTGGCACAAGACTTTGAAAATCTGTTTAAATTGTACAATGCAGGAAGGATAAGCACAATCCCCACGGAATTCTCAAGTGATGCGCATGTGCTAACGTCATCAATGCAAACTCAAGTGAGCCGTCCAAAACAATAGGTTTTCCTCTCTAGTGCAAGAAATCAAAGACAAAAATGTCTGACGTAAACAATGTAAGCATTTTCTTTGTGCTCCTCTACATGGATTCTTGGTTCTCTCTGCCCTCTCCTCATGCTGGGAGGATGATCTGTGCAGACTCCAACAGTGAATTTCTCTGCTTCCTCTTCCTTACTTTGGACTTCCCAGCTACACATGTAGCAATAATCAACAAGTTTATGCCCAGTCAACTTTTCTCATAACCATCTCCAACACATACACTCTTAGCACTACTTATATTGGCACTCCTTTCAGAACCTTGATCATGGATAAAATCCCCACAGAGTCTGCGTCTTGCGTATTGTGATATCCCACCCATAGGGGCCCTTCACTAACCACAAATACAGAAATAAAATTGGTGTGCTCCTTCTCTATACGAAGATACAAGTAAAAATGACACACAACCAGTAAAAGTAGAATTTAGGAGGACATGATGGTACATACCTATAATCTCAGGACTCAGAAACTGAGGCAATGGGCCAGGGAGATAACTCAGTAGAATAAGTGCTTGTCTAGCAAGTGAAAGGTCCTGAGTTCAATCCCCAGTACCAAAAAAAAAAAGCTGATACAAGAGGATCTCCTCAACTTTGAGACCAGTCTGGAGGACTACCTAATGAGTTCAAGGCCAGTGTGCAGTGTGCACTACAAAGTGAGTCTTTTTTTAAAGTGGAATATACATACATATTTAACAATTAGATTTCATTTTTCTCACTTTCTGATGGAAACTCCCTGAGACTGAAGTTTTCCAATGTTTTAGGTGATATTACATGGCTGTTTTAACTTAACTTGCCGATGGTTTGCCTGCTTACTCGCCAGCCCATCCAAACTGCTCTCTGTCTTTTAAGGTTCTACTCAGGTGTCCTGTCCTGGGAGCACTCACCAGGAAGGCCCAGTCTGTGGGCTAAAAGCCCTATTGGTATGTCCCAGGAGCGTCCTTTTGTGCACCTCTCCACAGTGTAGAGCACACCTTACTGTCACTGCTCGCTTATCCGTCTTCCTCTTCAATGCCATTTTTCACTCATTATCATCTTTCACCACTTTATTTCCTACAATTTTTCCAATATGCGGTACTATTTATTTGCTCCCTTCCTCATTACCTCTTTCTCCTTGAAATTACAAATTACAAATTCCATTAAATCATGTTGTATTTCTCATTGTATTACCAGTACATAAAAAGAGGCTTCACACACAGTAGGGTCCTTATAAAGGTATGTGACATGAGAATGAACTGTATTAATCTCATATTATAACGCAGCAATAGGAAGAGGTGGTGCTTGGTGAACGCTCGCTTCAATGTGGAGTAGCTCCAGCGCAACTCCCCATTACTAGACAAAACTCACAGTATCCAGGAGAGGCATCTGGGACTTAACTCAAGACATTTATTATCATTAAAAAATGTAGTCTTGGTGTTACAAGATCCTCCAAGTAAAAAATATGTCTTTTCTACATCAAAATTCTCCATTTAAGAAACTGGTCAGAAATAAAATAATTACTATAAGACATTCTGTGACCAAAACAAAATATTTGTAAGTACAAAAACAGTCAAGAGGTGATCAGCTTGAGAGCACTGACTCACAGCCCATCTAGAAAAATTACCAAAGAACACACACACATCAACACCCTAAAAGAGAAATACTTTTTATAATATTAGACAATTTCTTTGCATAGGCTTAAGAAGGAGGTTCAAGCTCTCTTGTTTTTACTTTCAAAAAACTTTACTATAACTTTACAAAGAGTATAGAAGAAAATCACTAATTAGAAACTATTAATTAACTTAAAACTTGGTTATAAATGAATTATCCCTTTTTCTTTGTTTGGGATATATTTCTTCTTCCTAAGTACACAAGGGAGGGTACAGAACATAAGGGTAACAAGAACTCCTCAGAAGCCTTTTGTCAATGTCTTCATTTCAAAGCGAGGAGAAGAGACTCGCTGGAGGTCTTGTGTGATACAATTGGAAAGAGAGATTCTTTGTGCTCCACTGCCTCTTCCTAATCACCCGAAACTACACTTTCCCAGCATGCCTCTCCTTTGGTACAGACCCATAATGTTGGACACAGTTAATGCTGGCTCACTCACACATCCGAGTGTGATTTCTCTGGACTATGCCTTGCTTTGTGACCCTGCAGTACCCACTGGCTCTGTTTCTGCTACTTCCATACCAAACCCTGGTTGTCAAGAACCCAGCCTCAGACAGGTGCCTGGATGACCTCAATCACCAGGGAGAAAGCATGACTAGATCAATGGCAGTGGAGGTGGGAAGTGGAAATTTACCACTTCTGTGTATCATGGAATATCTGAGCCACGGCTTCGGCTCCTCCAAGGCTCTCATTCACTCCCATATGATGACTTGACCTTAGAAAATTACTCATTTTCATAGGATTAATAATGACTGAAAATTGCCCTACTTTTCCCCAAAGAACAAAAACAGAGCAGACTTCAGCAAGGTCACACAAGGTCCCATGATTAAGCATTGCCTTATAAAACTGTTAATTTTCTCTTGTGATACATTTTTTTCACCAACAGTTTGATTTTTATCTATTTAGTTTCCATACCATAGAGCTTATCCTTTTAAAACAAATACCTTCTTAGGCAGTCCACTTTTTACCTCATAAACTTGGGTAAATGCAACAACAACAACAAATACATCTAATGGAATTATGACTTTTGGTCAAAAATAGAGCCCAGGAATTTATTTTTCATGAGTGACAACATACTTATGGCTTGAAGGAACAAAACACAACAAAATGCTCCTACCATTAGAAATGATTGTGGATCATCGGGATTTATTATAGTTTTTAGTATTTTAGGTGCTAGTCAATTATAATTGAAACTAAAAACAGAGATCTATTGTTGTGCGTATACCAAGCACCGTCAAAAACAACTGTCAAGAGCATCAAAAAGCCAAATCACCCTTCTGAAGAAGGAATATTTATATGGACAGAAAGACAAAAAGAAATGTGGACTCTACTCCATGACAAAAACAGTTGTAAGCACCTGGTAAATTACATTTTTCACTCTTCAAGTAACTGGTTCATCCTGCATTTCTCTGTATGTGTAAATAAGTCCACACAGACACTCTGAAAGCCTTGATGAAGTTTCCATTCAAAGGCTCTTGGAAAAATAAAAAAGAATGAAAAAAAAAAAAAAGGCTCTCAGTAGCTCACCTTTAATAAAACACAAAAGTGCTTCAAACTTGTGTGAGTCTGATTTTCAGAGAGTATTTGGCATTGTTTAAATAAAAATTGAGCAAACTGATAATCTGAATCATATTGCCAGGGGAGAGAGATGCCTAGTTAAATCACCATTATTCTTTTGTAATATCTCCTATTTAAACTGATTTCATTATGTGACTTACAAATCATATCATCTTTATTAAAATCACTTAAAATATGCAACGTGAAACAAAATTCCAAATGCTTGATTTACTATAAATTGAACACAGGTGTGGGACTGTTTAGAATCCTTTGGTATACAGGAAGTCGAGCTTTCATTTCTATTTCATGGTGCAGTGAATACCATTTAACTCTGAAATGTTAGAACCTTTACAATGAGACTAAAAATATAAAGCAAGTGGCAAGTGTTAACACACCATCACGGTATATCCTTAAGCAACATTGCAAATGTTTATTAGTAACTTAAAAGGGGAAGAAATCAGGTGTCTCTAGTTAGAAAGCATTTAAACCCCCAGATGTTTCAGGGAGAAATATAACTGCAAATTACAGAAGTGTGTGCTAATCTGGAGCAACACAGAACATGGGCTCCCGTGGGATGGCAGCAATTGGAAAAGGCACAGTCCAACTGAATACAGCTATGAATTTCTTCCAAGGTGAGGTCGCCTGAGAGTGTACCTGAGAATGTGCTGGTCTCTTGAACTGTGTCTTGCTTTCACTTAGTAAAATCTAGCTCCTTAATTAGCTTTCAGAAACTAGAAAAAAAATTATAAGCTGAAGATCATGACAGATCAGCTTTTTTAATGTGAAAAACATGAGGTCAATGAGCAGGATTACATACGTGGACCTAGGCTTGGTGACCTGAAGCCACTTAGTGGTGACATGGAGGGAAAGAGAGCCAAGAAGAGACAGCTAGGATTTAGCACTGCATCTGGCACACTGGGGATGTGGAGCTTTGGAAAGCACTAACCTCTAGTTGACTCAGTTTTTGTATCTGTCAGAGGAACCGCTAGATGTTGTGTCTGGACTTGTTCTCAGCAGCAAAGCTCCTTGATAAGGTTTATTCCAATGTTAAGCCAAAGATACTAAGCATCAGCTTACATGGGCAGGTAATTACAAGGAAAAGGTTTTAAAAAGCAAAAAACAAAATATCTTCGAGTTACTTTGGGATACTACTAGCTATGTGGGCAGCAGCCATGACTACTGGAGACTTAATTTATTATAAGTTCCGAGCTAAGAACTTGGCAATACCATTTCACTAATGCTTATAATAACTCAACAGGAAGGTTTCATCCACTCTTGCGAAGAGAAAAGGAATTTTCCCAAGAAGTCAGTGTTCATAAAGGCCATAACTAGGATTTAAACTCAGGTTACTCTTGCTAAAGGCCACTATGAACCAAGCTTCATCTACTACATAATTTGTGATTTCTAAGTTTTCTGGATAATTTAATAGCTTTCCCTACCCATCGGCACTTAAGTTACATTCATATTTTATGAGTTGTGTTTAAGAAATAGATTATTTCAAGTTCCAGAATACGGAAAAAATTGATATTTTTCTTCTAATTACTTTAGAATTTCATAAGGTATGTTTATTCTTTCCTTATCATTTCATTTTTATGTTTACATTGATTTTTGTATTGTTAATAAACATCTTTTTAGAGTCAAGTTTGAGTCCCACTAATTATAATATTTATATGATGAGCTTTCAAAAAGCAGTATCTTTAATTGTGCATAATTTTCAGTATATTTGTGTTAGTTGTCTTGGTTGACTCTTTCATCTTTCTATAATTAACTTGTTTGTCTTACTTACATTCCTCATCTCTCAGAAACAATATTCAGCACTTGAAAATTAAAGGAGAAGAGCCATAGTGTGGCATATAGTTTGGACAGGTTTCAGGCCATCACTGGCTGTGTCCAATGTAGGACAACACGGTAGAAGGGCAAGACACAGCACTTGTAGAGATAAACTACAAGATCCTTCCCCAATCTGCCAAAGATTAATGTGCCTTTATTCATGCAAAACATGTTGCCAAAATCCTAGAAGTTCTAATATTGCTGAAAAGTCAAAGTCCAAAGTCTCCTCTGTCACTTAAGTTCCTAGCTGTGAACACTATAATAGTCAAAAAGAAAGTTACCAACATACAATGGCACAAAATAAAGTATCCCATTCCAAATGGGATGAATAGGAGGATAGAAACCAATGGGACCAAGCAAGACTGAAGGAACGCCTGAGGTTGCAGCTCTGATAGCTTCTCTGTTAGGTTGGCTTTGCCCACTGCTTGCAGCTTTCCTCACAAGTTCCATATGCCTCGCTTCCCCAACTTCCTGGCGTCTCCCCTGCACTTCTGGCTTCATTCTCACTGTCTCACACTCTGCACTCTTTTTCAGAAATCTGAAGGTGCACAGGCCTTCTTCAGAAATCTGAGCATAAGCCTCCTTGGTCACATAACTGTAAGGCAGAACCATGTAGATGATGCCAGCAACCTGAGAAGCAGAGACTGCCTAGCAAGGTGGGTGTACCAGTCTCTGAATGTCTGGATGGCTACACAGTAACCTGAATTGCCTGCATAAATATCCTGTGGATCCAAAGTGCCCTGTAGCTCTCTTTTCAAAGCAATCTTACACTTTTCCAAATTTAAATCTGTGAAGGGCATGATCTTATTCCTGCAATACCCTCAAGTCATCTTACAGTTGTTCAGTTGTAAAATAATTTGTACTTTTTTAATACTAATTTTCTGAGTAACAAAACTCTCCTTCACTTTAATGTTACAGGCCTCAGCCTTACTGAAGCTTCCTTTCTGGCCAAATTCTAAACTTTGTGCATTATTAAGCCATACCCATAGAGCTGGCTAAAAGCCCCCAACGTTACCCATGCCACGGTCTCCACATTAAGTTGCCTCAGAATTTCCTCTGCCATATTAAATGGCCCACCACCTTTAATTTCAGTTTCCTGCAAGGTCTCAGGACATATGCAAACTATACAAAAATTTTCAATCTGATCATAGCATATATTGTCTCTAGTATATTTGTCAATGAAGTCCTTGTTACCAAATGCAATCTCCCGAGCCTGCTCTTTACTTTTCCCTTTTAAATCAGCATTCTACTCTTTCCAATTCTGGTGAAAGTCACCCATTAACTTAACTTTACCGCATTCTAGGTCTGCTTCTCTATTCAGCATCTCCAAAGCTTTCCAACCTTCTCCCTCAAACCAGTCCCAAAGTCCTGTAAACCACATGCTCAGATAAGGCACAGAAATGGCTCTACTTCTCTGGTTAAAAACAAAAAAAATCTGTCTTAGTCAATTTCCTACCAAGAAAACATCCAACATTCACCATATAGAGGAGCAGAAATTTATTTTCACTCACAGTTTGAAGATATTTCATTTCATAGTCATCTTGTTCCAAGGTTGAATGGCATGACAGTAGGAAGTCAGACTGCACAGTCAAATCAGGAGCTACAGAAGGATACAAATCCTTCCAGGCTGCACCTCCAGGGACCTGTTTCTTCTAAACAAACTCTGTAAGTCCAACCAGCTATTAGCCTCCATAAACAGATCACCTCTCAAAGTTCAGTGCACCCCCGGGGCTGGGCCAGCACAGCATGCCAGGAACCCTGGCCACTGTGTTCTACCTAAGCAGGTGCTTTAGCCTGCTAAGCTATCTTGTCGGCCCTTAAAAGATTTTTAAAAATAAATAAGATGAATAAAATACAATGTAGCTTTAACAAAAAAAAAAAAAAGCATCTATGCTAGTCTTGCAGACTGTCAGGGTTGGAAGAAACCTTTAAGGTTTTTGAACCATAAATGCTTGAGTATCTCCAGTACAATATTTCCTCAAGAAACCATTTAGTCTCTCACTGCATATTTTTGGGTGGGGGAACTCATCAACACTATATAAATGCATCTGATTAATGCTTCCATGACTCTGATGTTAAGAAATTCATTCTAAATTTCAGTCACTCCTCATACGCCAACATAATGAAAGCACTTTGCCAACCAAAAACCTCTTAATTTTCCAGTTCTGTTCTCTACCCCAGCCATGTAACACTAGCCTTTGAGCAAGCTGAAACAATTTGGGTGGTAGTTTCACCATCTCAGTAAAGATTATCTATAAACTATCTTTTCTATCTCCCAAAATTCACTTCAAAATTTAATGTATTCTTTTAACCTTTGTCACAATTGGTAAAAAATATCAGGATATATGGACAGAAATAATTTGTTACTGACTTCAAGAGTTACTGAAAACAACAGTAAGTGAGGGTGATTTGACAGTCCTAGAGCCAACATATAAGATCAAGGGCATGGAGTCTGTTGCTAGCACATAGGAAGACAGAAAATTTTTTTTTCCTTAAAAAAAAGTACTCAATCTGGTTTTTAAATTTTTTAAGGGGACCAGCACAGGAAAGGAGAGAAAGAGATGTATTATGTACACCTACTAACACTTCACCTTGATTCTAATCATTTGGTACAGCAAAAATGGACTAAAGGTGTTGGGGGGGGTTCAATTGCACAAAAGTGATTTGAGTTTACTGGCATATGAACCTCCAAAGGTAGTAAAACATAAGCAACAGCAGGCACAGGTAAGCCCAAACCTACTTCCTCTAATAGCTATGAGATAGAGAGCTCTGAGACACAGGGAGGTGGACAGTGGCACTGAGGCAGGGACTACACTTAGGAAACCCCTTGTTCTATCTTCTCCCTATTATCAGGTGTGACAATCATGCAGAATAAGAGTGTGGAATTACAGAGGAAATGATTGCCTTCTTTAAAACACACAATGATATGAATGCTGGTTTGCTAATTAAAATATTTGATGATGTTCTATAGGTATTTATAACAACATTAACACAATTATTTACTTGACAAAGTCCTTGATAAAGATGATGATGTACTCCACCATTGTTAGCTTCATCTGCCATTATTTGCTATCACAGGCCTTTCCTGTCACAGAAATAACAAATAATTACTCCCAAGACTTGATGAACATGAACAAGTAATGACTCTGTTGCACCTTTGCATCGTTCTCTGCCCTGAAATACTTCTATTTCTGGAAAACCACTATGGAGCTCCACAAACTTTCTCTTCCTCTTGGACATATCTGCTTTTAAGACAGTATAGCAGGTATGTTCTGTGCTTGTTTTGGAGAAAGAGGACTGACACTAAGGGCAAGGGCCCTTATTTCCTTATTCTCTAGTGAGGCTCCCCAAGACTTCCTATCACAACCCCTGTCAAGTCGAGCTAATTTTCTCATCTTTTCTTACTTCACTATGCAGAATGTCCCTGTGTGCCCACATTTCAATAAGCAATGTTTCTGCAATTGTAATCATTGTTTATCTTAGCACAAACCATTAAAACAAATGCTATTTTAAATAGTACAAATATAATCTAAACAAATCCTTGCCATTAATAAAGCTTTGCAAAATTCTACTAAATGTGACTTTTTAAAATGGTAATTAGTACAGGGCCTAAAGGGTCTCACTACACAGATTGGACTCATAGTGATCCTACTGTTTTCAGCTTTCCAAGCACTGCGATTACAGTCATGCACCACCATGCCCAGTCTCAATCTCTGTCTCAGTGTGCCCTGGGGGTCGGGCTGGCACGGCATGCCAGGGATCGAACCATGGTCCATGCACCTACCTAAGCAGATATTTTAGTATGCTGAGCTATCTGGCTGGCCCTAAATATAACTTTTAACCTGAGAAATTTTACTAGCTTGATACATTAAACAATATGAGAAATATTTACGCTAAATAGAAATAAGAACTGCATGTAGAGATTATTTTAGATTGTAAATATATACCCACTTTAAAACATGGGTTCCACTGTTACTTGAATTTATAAAAGCTACTGGTTGCTTTTGTCTACACCGAACAAACACATATAATATTAACAAAACGCAACATAAAACAGTATAGAATAAAATACACTGAGACATTCCTAGAGGATGAGCAAGTCACAGTTGTTGGTGTGTTTGGGAGGCCCACGGTGACCCTGGTGACAATGCCTGGTCTCTTGTGCTCCCTCCAGGCTCACTGCTTCTGGAAAGCTAACATAGGCATCCCTGTCCACCACACCTCCCTACTGTGAGGTTCAGCCTCGCGCACACCATAGTAATATAAACAGCTAAGCGTGGAGCCGAACCCCTGAACTATGAAATAAATGAACCTTTGCTCCTTTAAACTGGAGAGGTTGTATTTTTTTGTCCCAGGAGCAGAAAGCTCAGCAAGGCAAGCTAAAATGTTAATAAGTTCCTCACCTCTTAGGAGAGTACTCCATTAAACTCTCAGGGCTGTTTATTCTCCTTTGCTTTTCTAGTTCTCCAAGGAAGTTACTGGTTTTGAAATGGATACTGCTGTTAATTTGGACATAACAGAAGAAAGGCATAAAATCTCAGAGGGGTGTGATTTCATTTCCTTAATGCATTGATTTCTTCATCAATCTTTCCTTTCATCTATCCATTCCCAAAGCAGACACATAACTTACTAAATAGGTATCTGGGAGCCCTGCAACAAAGGAGGCAAGAAATTTGTTCAAAGTAAGATAACCAATAATTTTTTAAGTTCAAATCTCTACCCTTTATTGGCATTTCGAATGAACTATCTACTTTGCAAGCTAAATGAAATCTCTCCCCATGATCCATGTTCCAAAGCATGCAGACTTCAATTTTTCAGTTTTCTTTTCCAGCATCTATCTCTCTCACCACTACATCAGTCTTTTTAATTTTCAGACATGTTATTATTTCTCTTGTCTTCAAAAACAAAAATACGATGAAGACATTTTCCAATCACATATTCTTCTCCAGCTGACATTCATAGGGTCACCTCTTAACATGAAACTTCCACAAAAAGACTGTCTACCATTACTAGCACAAAAACCCACTTATGTTCTGAATTCTATATACACCAAGCTTTCCAAGGCATTGCTCCTCTGAAACTTCCTGTTCTTGGTTAATCCACACAATGTGAAAATAAATGGCCAGTCTGATATACTCACATTACTTGACTTACTGATTCCTTCTACACATTTTAGATTTCTCTGTTACTACGCTGGTTGTCACTCCTCACTGCCCCATGCTGATTCCTCTTCATGCTCACGCTATTAAACACCAAAATGCACCAGAGTTTAGACAAGGTAACTCAGCAAATACTCATCTGTACATTATCTTCACAGGTTTCATTGGTACTCTTTTATTTTCTTTGGCATTTTCATTCTCTTACTTTGAATACCATCTGTCTGCTGATGGTACCTTCAGTTTACCTCTGTATTAACACTTTCACCTTGGACCCTGTCTTTTTACTTGAGGCTCCAGACTCAACAATCCAACTACCTATAAACTTCCCACTTCCATATCTAACAGGCATTGCAGGCCTTCCATGTCCAAATCCAAATGCTCACCCTTTAAATGTTTCTCTAAAATCACCTCCATCTCAAGAAGTGCCAGCCCTGTCCTTCCTATTACTGGATCTCTGAGGCTTCGTCATGCTCTCTTCACCACACCAAACCACTCAGCAATTCTGTCAATTTTACCTTCAAAGAAGGCTCTTCCCACCACTGCTGCCATTACCAATCTGTCCTGTGAAACTTCCAGTATGTCTCACCTGCAATAATTACCAACTTTCATGATTAGGTTCTTTGCTTCTACCCTTGCCTATATGCAAGCTCATCCAACAGATCAGTGATAGTAATAACAAATAAAGAATGGTAAATAGAAAAATTAATGTAAAATCCAGGAAATAAATTAGTGCTTAAATAATCTGATACACACACACACACACACACACACACACACACACACACACATCCTGCATGGTGATACAGGCCTGTAAGTCCACCAGCACAGTACATAGTAGGTTAAAAGGTTTACAATTTAAAGAGCGGCATGCCGAACTTAGGGAGCTTCTGTCTCAAAATAAAAATATTCTGGGCATATAATTCAGTGACACAGTATTTGGCCTAGCATAAGTGAGGCCCTATGTTGGATCTCCACCCCAAAATCAGAGCCAGGCATGGTAGCCAAGGGAAGCTGTGTCTTGTGACAGCTGACATCAACATGAGTAAGAAACTAATATCTAATAGATTGACATAGATAAATTTACTGAAAATAGCAGACCCACCCTGGGTGTAGCATGAATGGAACACAAGGAAAATAAAGGAGAAAGGCTCACTCCAGTCTCCACTTTCACGTTGGACCCTGTCTCCTGCTTTCTACCACAAACCCTTCAGCTTTTCCACAGGGGCTCTTGGACCTCTTGGTAAGGACCATCACAGGATTCAACAATAGGTTCCAGGCCTTTATTCACAGAGTGGATCCTTCAGATCTCCAGTGCCTTAACAATCGTGTTGTACTGCAGCATTGTAATCCTACCTTACAAATCTGTTCATTTGGTAAACACTGATTGATACATGTTTGAAAAAAACAAAACAAAAAACCAGGAGGCTCAGAGCCTCTAGGGTTTAATCTGTGCCACAAATATTGCCTTGCTGATATCTTCGCCTTCATTTAGAGTAAAAGCAAAGATACATCCTGTCGCTCCCACCCATGTAATCAGTATACCACTTCCATTACCACCTTCACCACCGAAGTTCATCACTCATTTCATGATACCCTAGCCATGCTGGCCTCAGGATTATTCCTAGAACACATCAGGCAGAGTTTTCTCACAGATCTTTTTATATTTGCTCATAATTGTTGATGCAACTATTTTCACTCAGGTAACTACCTTATTTGATTTCTTAGCTTCCTAAGATGTTATTAAAAGTTCACCTTTGAAACAACCCTTGATCCTGATCACTGATTTTTCTTCACAGTTTTCCACTAAAAAAGAAAAAAAAAGTATTCCTGAATATAGCATAAAAAATTATTTATCTCGCTGCATTTCTGTACCTCTGGCAGAATATAAATTCAATCAATGTTGAAACTTTTCTTTTTTTCATTTTTTCCCTCAATGCCTAGAAAAGCTATTGTCACAAAGTAGCTACTGCTGTAGCAGAGCATGCTGGTGCACGCTTTTAACTGCAGCAGCCTTAAACAATGAGGTGAAGGATTGCAAGCTCAAGCCCAACCCTGGGGAATTTAGCTAGAGCCTGTCTCAAACTACAGGCAGACAGCAAATACTTATTAAATATGGAACTTAGCAAGAGCCTGTCTCAATCTATGGGCAGATAGCAAATACTTATTAAATACTGAGCAAATAAGTGAATGTTTTTCCTTACGTATTAGTAGACTAAGAAAGTATAAGGTAATTTTTTAAAAATTAACTATGCCTTTCATTGAATTCCTTTTAAAAAAAAAATTAAAATGAGGTAGAATAAGTAAGTAAAGAAGAAATCCTGAGCCTTTCCAGAATGTTCAACATGCAGATAGTATTTGAAGCTTGAGATTCAAATAGGATTTTGAAATTCTTCACAACGGCTTCCTGGTCTTTCAGTGGTCCTTGATCTAGAGATTGGAATTAATACTTCACTGTTCTTCCTAGGTAATCTTTCCACAATATTAAGTTCCCACTGTATTGTTCTTCTGGTTAAACCTCCAGAGTTACTTTTGTCTGCAACAATATTTGAAAAATATTCATCTGTATTAGGCTCACTTGGAAAGCTCCTTAAAACACAGATTACTGCTGCTTCCCAGTCTCAAAATCCCCAATTTTCAAACTCAAAGGATCTAGGGTAGATCCAGAGCATCTGGATTTCTACTAAGTAGCTCAAGGATTGTACTAGTGCTGGTGCAAGCCACTGGACAAACAAGTGAATGCAATTATTGGCCATATTTCTCCCATAGAGAACCTAAGTGACGTATTTCAGAGATGTGTCCTCGGCTTGGGGACCAGGACTGGGACAAGCTCAGTAGAACAACTGGGCAGAATGTGAAAACCACAGCAATCCAGGGCACATACACAAAATACAGGATCCCGGATGAGTGAAGCTCCTGAGCATGGTCCATGGACCATGTCTGAGAAGTGCTATTTTCAGTTTTTCATTTCCATCTGCCATGAGACCAAGTGAAGCTTGATAGAACAATTTAAATTTGATGTGAGCCCTCCTGAGTTTTTTATAGTACCAACATCCCAGTGTCTTCCCTACCTGAGTCAGAAATGAACCTGGGAATTCTACACAGATAAAATCACTTTCCCTTATCCTGTGGTCACTATGAGTCTGTTCATCTGCCCACTCCCAACCTCCAGAGCATACTTCTTTTCCACCTTCAATAAACGCATGTCCTCATCATTTTCTCTATATATTTTTTGTATTTCTCTGTTCAGTATACCAAGAACCTAGGAAAAATTTCCCAGGGACCCATCTGGGAACTTTCCTTGAATGCTCTTTTGTATTTGCTCCTGAACAATTCTTCCACAATTCCTACTGAGACAACTCCATTCACAATATCATTCCCTGAGGTGGATTTATAAAATGCTTCTTATTTTCTCTCCTGGGAAACCCTTCCAGCCACATTCATGAAAGCCAAGTCAGAGAACTAAACCATGAGAACCACTTGCATCTGCATCTTCCAGCCAACTGTAGCCACCAGCCAACCATGCAACCCTAGTGAAAGTCAATACTAATCTAAGTGCTTACTAAGTATTTGGACATTTGCTGAAAATTTTACACGTATTACATTATTTAATACTCTCAAATACTCTGTAAGGCAGGTGTCATTACTGTCTACATTTTATTGATAAGTAATCTCATCAAGATTAAGTACTTGAACTCAGAATTAAATAGCTTGTTGATGGCAACATCTGGACTTGAGCCCAGTTGTTCTATTCTAGAGGCCAAAATTACAACCGCAGTGCTATACCTTCTGCTAAATATAAAATCACAAAGAGAAACACTAAAACAGTTATTTTCTTATAAACATGGAAGGACTACAGAGAAAGAAAGAAAGAGAGAGAGAGAGGGAGAGTGAGAAAGAAGAAGGGACAGAGAGAGAACTGGCTAAATTTTGAATACAATTAGCATTGGGGTTTAATCTCCCAATCAGATTTTTATAGGGAACTGTATTTTTAGCAAAAGATAAACTTTTAAAACTTGTTAAAATTTTAACCTCCTTTCAAGAATGAAAGAGATATTAAAATTACTGGAAAACCTCTGAACTGGTCTACACATCTACAAGCTGGTCTAAAATAGCTGCCTATGTTAATTTCCCTTAAAGCAGCTGGTTTTTGTTGTTGTTGTTGTTGTTGTTGTTTTGGTTATTTTTTTTTTTTTTTTTTGCATCTGGGGTCCTGGCCTCTGTTTAGTTTGCATATAAAAATATTGAGAAAGCCTGGGCAAAGGCACATTTCACTTCAAGTGTGGACTTTGAAGGAACTATATGGACAAACAGGGGCTTATTAAAACGTAGAACCTCAGATATCACCCTAGACCAACTGAATCAGCCTGGACTATACTGAGATATCAGAAAATCATAGTATGCACCTAGTGCTAAATTCTAAGTCTCAGCACATTGCTAGGAAGTGCCATGTAGTGAACCTGCCCTGTCCTGACGTCAGGAAAGCCATCTCTTTTATCACTAGCTCTGCGACTTCAGGTGACTTCACTTAGCCTGCACTGTTTCATCTGAAAAGTGAAGGCAAGAGACTGAACTTGAATAATGGTTTTAAAACTCAGTTGCATACTGATATCGTCTAAGGTTTGAAACAAAAATACTGGTGTCCAATGCTCATTGCTAGAGAATCTAAATTGGCAGGATGCGTAACCTGGGCATTGCAATTTTAGAAACTTTCTCCAGGTGATTCAGATGTTCATCCAAGGATGAGAACTGCTGGCCTAAAGGAGGTGCCTTTAAATTGTGATCCCTGGAGCATGAGCAGGAGTGTCTCCTGAGAAGAATAGAGATTTTCAGACTCTGGCTCCAACTTACTGCATCAGAGGTTCCAGCAGTGGACTCTAACAATCATCTAACCAGTTCATGGCACGATTTTGTTTCACCTACATCCCAATATGAAAAGGGTGGTAAAGAAAAGCCATCAACATCTCTTTCTTATAAACAGCTATAATTTAGCACATATTTCTAATTGACAATGATAACAATATGTTCATTGCATGAATCTCATGACATGCAATTTAAAGACATTCTGTATTGGGGTAGTGATGAATTTTGAAAAGATAAACAAGAGCTTCAGGAAGGTGTCCACAAGACTGACACAGGAGATAGGGTGGGGCTAAGCTGGCTGGGGAAAATGAACAGGACCTGCCAATCACAAGATCTGAGGGCAACAACAGGGCCCCATATGCAGAACTTCTCCTGAGCTCCCTTTAGATGCAGGCAACCTCAAGAAGACCAGATGTCACAGGGGGCCGCTCTTATGATTTCTGAGAACCTATGCTGTTTCCCAAAGACAGGGTATACTTCATTTTTGCTCTTACCTCTTTTTTTCTTGTTCTGCACACGTTCACTCTGCAAAGGTGGTTTACCCCACATCTATCTATCCCTTAGTTTTCAAACAAACTTTTGGCACCATCGGTGGCTTGTCTCACCCATTTCTCATTTTGAGGCAAGACCAGGAATACTTTTGATTGGTGATCCATTTGTAAAGGACCTACCTGACAACACAAGGACAAGAACTCACCGATTACCACCTTTAGATTATCCAATAATTGAGTGGGCATTCATAGTATATGCCCATGTACTTACTGACAAATTTCACTCAGAATTTCTTCTTAGCAATGTTTAGCATGTCATGCCTATCACCGGAAGTTGCAATCGATTTTTTTCCTAATGGGAACCATTTATATGATAATCCTGTGATCTATGTTTTTGAAAAATGGCATAACCTTTCCATACACCCTAGGTTTGTATGTGAATCTCAGCAAGGACCACACTACTGTCATTTACTGTGACGATTACAAAACTTGCCTCACAAGTGTGAGGTCCTGAGTTCAATCCCCAGTACTGCAAAAAAAAAAAAACAAAAACAAAAAAACAAAACAAAACAACAACAACAACAACAAAAACCAGGATCAGTCAGATACTTTTAAGATTCCTACCATGAGGCACACAGTAGAAGTCAAATTGGTGCAATTCGCATATTGTCATGCATTTCCTTTCATGGGAGCAGAAAGCATTTGAAATACTTCGGTCATCCTGTCCCTCAGTGGTCTAAAATATCTTTCTTATAGCTATACAAAGAAATTGTTTAGAGAAGAGAGCACTAATTTTTAACATATCCTAAAAAAGATTCCAAAACCAGAGGAAGGACTCTCTTTAAATATAAAGTATTTTATGTATATTTTCTTCAAGGCTTAATCATCAAACTGAAGACATGGAAATCTACTTGGGAGGGTAACTGATTTATTTTAAAGTATTTCTGATCTTTAAACTGTTAACTATGTGAGTAACATTCACACCATTCTAAGTTATGTGAGTGAAATGTTACACTTTATGAAAAAGATACACTTTTAAACACAGAGAGCCTCTCAATTGTAGCTTTTAAAGACCAGCATGGCATCTGGAACTAAGTCTTGCGTTTTCAGCCTGGACTGAACAGCATCCTATCTTAGAGAGATATTCACAAACAAACAGCAGGGCAGCAGGGGTCATGCCAGTCCACAAAGGATGCTGTGTGGTAAGTTAACGACGGCCCCTTGTAAAGCTGCTATTACTCATAGACAGGCTGTACAGCAGCTTTCCTCCTCCCCTGTCACTGGGTAAACCATCAAGCAGCTCTGGATAAAAATTTTTTTCTTAGAATCCATAGTGTGTGATCAACAGATACTCTGTAGCATGTGTACATGTACCCTTCCTCCTATCTCCCACTCTTCCCTTCGCTCTTAAAACCAATACTTTGGAGTACCTGGTGTGTGGGCCTTATCTGTTTGCCTTACATTTATGCCTTTTTCTCTATAACAATAAAAGCAATAGTACTCACAAGGAATGTCAAGCTACCTCCTCCCCTTCTTCCTTCTCCTCCTCCTCCTCCTCTTTTGATACTTGACCTCACTATCTAGTTCAAGTCAGCCTTGAACTCACTAGGTTATCCAGGCTAGGCATGAACTTGAACCTCTTGCCTCAGCATATCAAGTGTTGGAGTGCTGGGACTGTAGAGTTATGCTACCCTGACCAACTGAGGCTGTTTCTTAAAGAGTCTAAGAGCCAGCGATGGCGGAACTTTTAGGGTTTTTGATGATAAGAAACAGCCCACAGTGGCACATGTGCTCCAGGTTTGCTACCACAGGCTTCTGTGTGAGGGAAGTTAGAATCTATCTTGCTCCTCAGTGGGCCAGAGGTCAGCCTGAGCATCACTGCGGTCTCCTCGACGCAGTGCTGATTGTCTTCATCTAACTCCCTCCTCAAATTCATTAAATTCCATGCCACATACCTCAAACTATTTCTGTCTTCAGCTTCCATATAGCCTAGAATCTCTGCCAATTTCCATACCAAGGTCAGAACAGGGGGCCACTGTTTTTTTCCAAACTAATTCTTAAGTCGGTTGGCCCTGAACAAAGATCTGAAACTGCAAGTGACCCTATTGTCTCTACATCTATATTTAGTGCATTTGGCTTCACCCACTGTATCTTTCTGTATTTTTCAGTTCCACAGGCCTGCCCCTCCATGTGAGCTTGCTCTACCTTCTAGATTTCAGGTACAAAATCCACATATCTTCACCTGACCCTGTGCCAATTCATCTTTCCTGACAGGTGGCCTGGACTAAGAGACTCCTTCACGGATGACTGAACAAGAGGGCATCGACTTCATCAGTGTGTTCATACCAGAATGAGCTGTTAGAGGATAGGGCCTAGCTGCAGAAAGTGAGGATGGGGGCAGGACTTGTCAGCCCAGGGCCCAAGCCACTTCTTCCAAAGCTCTTCCCGAAGCTATACTTCCCACATGCCACAACATGAGCCATTTTCCTCCACTGTATACTTTGGCCACGCTGTTTCTCTTTTAGGACAAGCAGACTATGAACAGAAACCGTGGACAAGGAGTCAAAATAAACCTCTCCTCTTCTAAATTCTGAGTGTCAAGTATCTGTCTCACCAATAGGAAAGCTGGCCAGTGCAATTTCTTGAGCCCAGAAGTACTTCTTTGAGCCCAGTTTCTCCCTTTCATCTATGAGCTTCTTCCTCATGTTGGAGTGTCACAGTTGAGTGCATTCAGGTTAGGACTCAAGTGGTTTCTTCAGTACTAAATGAGATGAAAGGACCTGCCCAACCAGGATGCAATGTTCTTTTCCAAGTTCAAGTTACAAAAATAATAAGTTTTACTTAAAGACACAGAGTCAAGGCCTACATGAAACCATAACATCTTGGTTTCTTTTCTCCCATTGCTGAGGCAAAATACCTGACACCCAGAGTTAAGGAAGAAAAGGTTTATGTTGCTCACAGTTTGTGGAGATTTTACTCTATTTTTGGCTGGCTCCAAAGCAGAGTTCATGTTGGCATAAAAAAGCAAAAGTAGAAAGAATGAAAAGGATGGAGTAACAGAGAGCAAGGCTCTTTCCCTCCTTTATAATGTGTGCAGAAGACTTGCTCAAGGGCGGGTGAGGGGCTCACACCTAGAATCCCAGCACTGGACCATGAGTCAATCAAGGACTCTAGAAGTCTTCCCCAAGACTGCATGAGGCCTTGGGGGAAAATCTAAGCACAACTCCTAACACATCCTAAGACACATGCTCACTTTAAGAAATGTAAATACATTCTGTTAAGAAGTCATTTTACTTCTCTTTGCTAAAACCAAAGTTTAAAACATCTGTATTTGTAATGATAACACAAGCAGTGTAAACCCTACAACTTTCTAAGCATCTATTGCATGTTTCTTTCTTTGCGATATGTTTGGTTAATTTTTACCATGGCAAATAAGTTACATATTATTGTAACTTTATAAGTGAAGAAACTCAGCCTGAGTAGTTCAGGAGAGCTTGTCCAACTCCCTCAGCTATTCCTGTCTCTTTTATTTGCTTATTTGTTTTGTTTCATCTTTCCTTGTACTGTCTAGAACACAGCAGAGTACAGCTCTTCCTGGTAAATAAAGGGTTTAACTCATTAAATCTAGGCTCACATATCACTTTAATAGTGAAGCCCACTCCAGCAGGCTGGCCACTACTCTAAGGCTTTAACTACATTTGCCAGATGTCTTTTTAATGACGCTTATCACCCATGACATTTACTATATTCAAACATGCTATATACTTTACATTTGCTTAACATTTATCTCTGCTTTAAAAAGTATAAGTTCTTTGAGGAAAAAAGTCTTCTTTTTTGTTTATGTTGTTTTGTTTTTCCTTCTACTTTCTAAGAACACAGCAGAGTACAGCATCTATGCAAGGAAACTATTAATGCAATGCCCAAATGTCTCTACTACCTACACTCTGAATGGCGATTCTGCAATACCTCTGTTCTGAGTTCAGAAATAGAAATTCTATTTCATTTCATGCTGAGCCACTCTCTCTGACAAAGATTAAAGAAGGGTGAGCAAGAGGACTTTCTGAGCTCACTGATGGCAGAAATGTATTCAAATGAATGCATAGGTATATGCAGTCAAATGCACATTACTACTTGAAGCAGAGGATTTATAAGCAATGAAAAATTTAAAAATAATGCAAGTGATAAAAACTGTAATTGTTCATTATGGGACATTTCTTAATATTGGTTTGTAGTCACAAGCTGGAAGACTCCTAGTCAAGCTATTTTAAGATTAGTAAGAGCTGACATGTACAACCTACAGTGAAAATGGATTACAGTCCTACTTCACTGTTTTTGAATATAAAAATCATCATTTTTAAAGCAGTGTGATGGAAGGACTCTGGAAACCTTGTAAACTGTCAAACTCCAGCAAGACTGAAACCTGTCTTTCCCAAAAATTTGCATTAAAGTGATGGTCTTCGACTCACCTAGCACCTAACAAGACATCTTTTTGTAATTACCCAGAATCAATCCTGAATCAGATAACTGACTAGATGAAAAATGTGGATCAAAAAGAGAATAAGGGAGGCTTAGAAGAATGGTATCTGTCCCGGGCACTAAAGAAGTAGCACCTTCATCAGTCCAGATGACTCCACTAGCAATGCCTGTCAGAAGCCAGACCCACAGTACTAGAACAGGACAGGGGGACTAAGATCTCCTTGTAGCTAGAGAGGGTTAGTTTTATATCTGACTGGGAATAAATCAGCCTTGGATTTGGTGTGAAATGCTCCTTCTAGCCAATGAGATGCAGGCCAGGCAAGCCTTGCACACTGGATCACAAAACTCAATCTTCATTGCTTTCTTTATTCATTTTTCATTCTCTAATCTTTTACTGACTACACTGCTTTCCACTAGCCAAGAAAATGCTTCAACTAATGCTAAGAATATTATACTGTGCATACTACATAAAAGATCTCACAGAAGAACAATATTGTAAAAAAAAAATACTTGACACAAATGTTAAGGGCTTTGGCCAGATTCATTCAAGTTATAAGACAAAAACTTGACTATAGAACATAGAATTCAAGGGGATTCTCAACACTGTGTCTGGGATGACATTACCAGCAGAGGCTGAAGTCTGAAAACAGTTGACCCAACCACAAGTATCAGTCTTGCAACCTGAACTCCTGAAGGGGAACTGGTGATGCCCAACAGTGCCCTCCCACTCTAGTGGAACAAAAACATTTTACACATTATTTCACACTTATTTTAAGCCAACACATTCATTTTCCTTACTAATATGTAGATATACAAACAACAGAATGGGAAAAGTGGCTCAGAATCCACTATCAGCTGATCCTTAAAGAAGCAGGACAAACAGGCAAAATGGTCATTCCACAGATGATTTTGATTGTCTGCTCTGTACTAAACACTGTTTAATGCCTGGGATAGAACCAAAACCAAAGAACCAAGCGCTTGACTCAAAAGATCATTCTACCTCTAAAAAATGTGTAGAATTTCTAAATTCTCTTCCCAAATACAGTGATGGCTACCATGCTCTTGAATTTTATTTTGAAATGTACGTGATTATATAAGTATAGTTATCAAAGAGCTGGCTTGTGTTCTTACCCTCAGAATGATGTGTTTTTTCCTTCTGAAGCTTGCATTCTTTCCCTGCTATTATAGTCTAGAGATTTTTCTATGTTGTGACATATAGATCTGCTTTTTTATTTTCATAGCTGCATGAGACTCCAGCATTTTGGCAGGTGAGAATTCTACCGCTGAACCATCAATGCTAGCTGGACTCCAGCACTTTGAATGCACCACAATTATAACTGAGGTTTCTCCCACTGCTGTGCACTTTTGTTGTTTTAAAACCAATGGTTCACTGGGGATACAGCTCAGTGACACAGTGCCTGCTTGGCTAGTATGAGGGCCTAAGGTCAATTCCTGGCTCAAATAAAACAAAAAATCAACCAAATTAAGTTTCATTTAACAAACTTAATGATACATTACTGAGTGCTCTTTGGAGAATACAACTATATTTCTTGAAAGATATGGATAATGAGTATTAAATTTGACTATATAAAGGGTCTTGGGAAATAGCTCAGTGGAATAATCCTTTCTGGCAAGTGTGAGGTCCTGAGTTCAATTC
>PVKN010005476.1:0-30671 GCA_004027915.1 Capromys pilorides | reverse complement strand
AAGAAGATTCTTTTAGGGATAGGTATATTTATATACTATCCAGATAATGTACACTTTCATAGTAAAAAGCATTTATTTTAAGTGGAAATAATTTTTATAGTGAAAAAATTAATTTTGTTATAGTCATAGTAAGTTGAAAAATACCATTCATGCAATTTATAATCAATTATATATGTGTTTCATGTGTATTATGTTATCATATATTATACATATGTGCTGGGTCACATTTCTGCTCCAGGATTAGCCATTAAGCTATTTTGACCACATATGAGGCTGACATTTACAGTTTTCACTTTTTATCCCCTCACTGTTAGATCTTGATCTCTGTAGTGTGTTATTTTTTATGAAAAAGAAAGATAATGTAAAATGTGGGAACTCAGTATTTGCCTTTGAAACTACCAATGTGAATTTAAGAATATGAAGTCAAGTGCCTTAAGGACACTGCTCTAATAATGGAAAGGCTGTGGTATTATGAAAAAAAAGATGCAGCAAGGTGTTCTCTTGGGTCAGTTTGATGGCGGTGCTGGATCCTACGTGCAGCTGAGCATGGCGAGTCCCTCTGTCTCACTCTCACCTGTGCTCCATTCTGCCACCCAGGTGCTTCTCTGAGCCTCTTTGTCTCCCCCCTCACCTGGCTGCCTTGCCACTGTCCATCATTCCTGTCTTCTGCACAAAACCTGGTCTTGATGAGGAAGAAGAGACACTGACCACAAACTCCACAAGCAAAGACAGAAAAGCCCTGCGCACAAATGACCGGTGTCATCCTGGCGCCTTTCACATGTTGTGACAAGCACCAGAAGAGGTTGCGAAGTGGGAGTCTGCTAGAGAACTCAAGTGGACGGGAGTCTGCTAGAGAACTCAAGTGGACGGGAGTCTGCTAGAGAACTCAAGTGGACACTCTCTCTGTGAATTTTAGGTCAGGTTCACATAGTGTTTGTTGCATCAAATAATGGTCATTTTGGTGCTCTGTTTTATGATTATCATTCCTATTCAATTTTACTGAATATGAATTGGTTTTCATGAGATTATGTTGTTTAAAGTTTTTTTTTTTATCTTTCTAGGAACACTAATAATGAGTGGTGATATCTAGCAGTCATCAGACTTTTGTAGATGATGAGTTTGTATTTTAGATAATAAAAGCAAACATTCTGTCTGTGTAGCTAAGCACATATTAAATTGGAGTTTGTACTTAATTTAGTCCTCGTAAATTCTGTCTGATCACCTCCCCTTGATGTATCTGGGGCCTTCCAGGCAGACTAGCTCACCAGGTTACCTGTTGCTCCTTCTGTGGAGCAAGAGAAAAAGAGAAGACACCCTGTCTTAGTTACTCTTCTCTCTTTGCTGGAACAAATACCCGACACCCAAAATGAAGGAAGGAAAGGTTTATTCATCTCACAGTTAATGGAAGTTTCAGTCCATATTTGGCTTGCCCAGGGCTGAGAGGCCCATGGCAGAGAGCAGCAGTTCATGGCAGTGGAGCAGCAACAATATGGTGACAGAGGTAATGGAACAACCAGGGGAGCAGAGAGCAACAAAACAACAGCTTGAGTCTGTCTCTCTGTCTCTTTATATTACATTCAGGCTCTCTACCTCAGCCTATCCACCTTAGGCCACACCCTTAATCCCAGAAAGACTCAGACCCACAGTCCCATTAGTACTAAAACACATAATCCCAATGGATCATGAGTCAAGTCTCAAACTCTAGAAGTCCCCGCCCCATGATTGCATGGGGCTTTTTGGGGGACAACTAGACATAAACCATAACACACTCTCATAGATCTGGGTCTAGCAAAGAGTCTCAGCTTACCGGGTCTGGATCTACCAGATCTGAACTGGTCCAGATGTGCCGAGCTTGGGTCTGGCTGCTGTGCGCAGCTTTTTCCTGCTGCAGCCCATGGAAGTGAACCCCACACATAAGCCAGGCCTGGGCTGGGTGGAGGGGTCTGGGAGTACAGAGCAGAAGGTCTCACATACACGCTGGGCCTGGGCTGCCTCTGGAGGGGTTCTCTTTTTATCCCTCTTTATCAAAGTAATCAACCTCTGTCACTTCCTTCTATGAGGGTACATGGAACCACTTGAGACCCACGCATAACATCAAGAGTTAGCATAGGCTCCTGGCACCAGTGCACATTTTTGAAAGTCATGCAAACTGAATTTTCAAAATGTCACTGGATGTGGAAGACTGACTATAAAGTTGAAATTCTGGGAACAGTTTAGAGACGACCACTCTGCCTATGGCAAAAGGGATTTGCTTTCTTAAATATATGTAAAAAATACTGTACCATCAATGCCAAAATGGAAATAACAATAAACACAGAACTGTACTCATGCCACCTCTGCCTTTGAATGGCAGAAGTGCTATAGAAAATTTAATTTAATTTCTTGGTAATAAGTATCTTTTGAAAAAAAGAACCTTTTATCATAAAATTTTATAAAATGTATTATATGATATGGTAGAGTATATAACAGCAAAATAAACATAGCTACAAATTTAAACATTTCTTAATAACATTGGTATTTCTTTCTTTCTTTTTGTTTTGTCTTTTTTGAGACAGGGTCATGCTGTTCAGTTCAGGCTGGCCTTGAACTCACTTTTGTAGCCCAGGCTGGTCTCAAACTCACACTGATTCTCCTGCCTCAGCCTCTTAAGTGCTGGGATTAGAGGCATATACTACCACACTCAGTGGTATTTCTTTGATATTGTCTTTTTCTTTTTTGTACTGGGAATTGAACTTAGGACAATTTCATTGCCAGGCAGGCACTTGAATCACTGAGCTCTATCACTGGCCCTGATACTGTCTTTTACAAATAAGAAAAGCAATGACCATATTCTCAGTGTCTTTTATGTTAATAAGTGCTGAAAGTCAGACTGTTAAAAGGTTAACTAAACTTGTACCAATAAAAAATTGATTTTAGGTGGAATCATTCCCTTTGCCTGGCTCTACAGACCTGTACTTGAGATGAGCTTCATGGGACAGGCAAGGAGCAGATTCCACCCGAGCAATTACTCTGGTGTACTCCTTTTTGTTGCGTTTCTGTAGGTCTGCTGGAGGATTTCCAGTGATATTACTGGCTAAGAATTAAACTCAGCAGACTCCAACTTAACTACTCAACATTGTAGCTTGGGAGTTTGAGTCTCACATTTCTCCTTCTCACATTGGGAAGAAGAATACTTAACTGGATACGGTTGTTAAGATAGTGAAAAGGTCATAAATGTGAAAATTCCCCACCAATGCCAGCAGCATGGCAAGCACTGGGCTAGCTCGAACTCTAGCACAATTAACAGGGAATCCTAACCATCTATCACCACTGTCTCATCACCGTCTTCATCATCCCCAATACTTCATTGGCATTTCTATCACCTTTTGTTGCTAGGAAAATAAAAGGAGCTGCATAACATGGAGTCATCTTCTTGCTATTTCTTTTATTTCACTAAGTTGTTTTTTTTTTTTTGGTGATACCAGGGATTAAACTCAGGACGTTGTGCTTGCCAGGCAAGCACTTATTCCACTAAACTATCTCCCTAGCCCTATTTCTTTTATTTCAAAAAATTAATAGTCATATGTGACTCATTAAAGGACTCATCTATTTACATTGAAAGATAAACTTAAGGCTAAATTAGATGCATGCTGTTTGATATTCATGAGTAGAAATGGTTTAAGCTTCTAACTACTCATTGAAACCAGAGAAAGCTCTGGCACAATTAACCTACTTTCCTGTAATTTCAAGCTGTCTGCTTTTCCTAACATTGGTTTTTCTTGCCGAATCCACACAATGTTCTTATTCTTGTATGTTTCTATTCTGTTTCATTGTCCCTTTGCTCTCAGATGGAGACAAATGTAAAGCCCAGCACTTTCCGCTGTGATAATACCTCCTGGGTGTCAAAAAGAAAGGAAGAAAATTAACAATGACTCCAATTTTACCTATATTCTTATTTAATAACCTCTTGAGGTAGATACTATCTTCATTTTACCAGAGAGAAGGGGAGGTGCTGAGGTCACACAAATAATAAATGGTGGAGCCGCGCTGGAATTGAGGTCATCCGACTCCGAGAGAGCACTCATTTCTCCCAGTCACACACACCATGCCTAGGAAGGAGGAAGATTTATCCACAGGGAGGAACGGAAAGCACCAGGCCTAACTTGGGCCAGAGCCGCATTGCAAAAGCTTACTTTTTTGGGCAGTTGACTGTGGATTAAGCACCAACCAATCATCGTAAGTGAATTTGCATCGTGGAAGACATATGCAAATACACCTATGTGAACGCTGGGAAGAGAGGAGACCTTTCGGACACATTTTTATGATACTAAACAGCTGGATGGCACTTCCCATTCTTCCTGCCCTTGGCCAGACTGAATCCGCCATCCCGTGGTCTGAAAAGGGCTCTGGAAATGTCATGGGTGCTGGCCCCTTAGGCAGAGACAGCCTCATCTGCACTGGGAAATGAAGTGGAAGACTGAGCAATTATCTTTAGAATTTGATTAATATGGAAAATCAACGTGAAAAATTTTAGTATATCAAAATATCTTTTCCCTAAACTGTGCTTGCTTAAACCTCCACTAAATAAATATTTTCTCAGCTTTCTGTTTGATATTGACACCAGATTAAAGACAAGTGAAAACAATTCTGGGGCAATTTTCAAAGCTCCTAGAACGAAAGATATAGGTGTATCCCGCGCCACTGCAGGGGTCTTCAGCCTGACTCTGTGGCAGAGGAAGGCATGCGTTGGCCTCAGGGCTGAGTCATTCCGTCCTCTGGCTCTCAGCCCAGTCTCTGGCCCTGAACCCACATCTCCCCTTCCTCACAAAGCCCAAGAAGGGCCCACAAGTGTTCCAGGCATCTGCTTACCAAGTGGACACTTCTGTCTTTCAGGGTTTTTATGGAGCTGTCTTTGCTCCGCTTACAGCCTTGTTTCTGTAACTTCAGCTTCTGAAGAGGCCTGCTTCCGCCCGCACTCCAAGACTTTGCATTTTTAACAGACCTGCCTGTGCTTCTCCTGAGCCGCCCTTCTTCCTGGGCAGGGCCCTGGCTTCACTCGCTCGCCATCCTCCGTGTCCAGTTGCATCCTCTGGCTGCTGCTAAACCTGAAGCTCAGTGGAAGGCGGGGACAGGGCGAGACTCACAGTCTGTGGCTCTGGAGACATGTCATGTTTTGTGGTCTTCACCATGGATCTAACTATGTGGAGTAGGGAGGGATGGTTAAGTGCAGTCAAGAGAAGGAGTGTGTGCATGTGTGTACCCCCAGCAGCGGTTGCTGCTTGTCTCTGTTGTCACCTGTTCTAGATGTGGAACAGTTGCCACCAGTCTCACCTATCTTTCTTTTAGTTTCAAGCCTGAAGTTGGTCTCTTTTGTTGTCCACATATCTTAAACATTAGTTTTTGCTGTTGTTGTTGTTTTGTATTTTAGGAAAGGATGTACAGGGTTTTCAGGGTCTCACTACCAGACAGACTCATAGTGATCCACCTGTTTACAGCCCCCCAAGAGCTGGGATGATAGGCATGTGCCACAAGCCCAGTCTTATTTGCAGTCACAGTGAGCCCCAGGGATGGGGCTGGCACAGCAGGTCCAAGGATGAAACCCCAGGCCTTGTGTCTGCCAGCAGGCGGTTTGATATGCAGAGCTCTTTGACCAGCCCTAACATTAGTTTTTAAAAAGATATCCTTCACACTTTATTTTATTTTTTTTTTTATGTGGGACTGAGGTTTGAACTCACGACCTTGCACTTGCCAGGCAAGCACTTGTGCCATGGAGCTATCTCCCTGGCCCTCGTCATACATTTTTAAATTTATAGTTTTTCATAGTTGATCAGCAAATTTTTAAGTAGGAAGTATATAATTTACAGTATATTATATTGAGATCAGGAGAAATTTCATTATTATTGTAATTGTATTTAAAACAATACAAACAACTGAGGTAGTATCATAATCATTGTTTATCAAAATATATATTTATATGAAATCGCATACACATGTACAAATATGAGTATACACATAATATACACTAGATCCAATGTAACAGAAATTTTAAAATGTTCTTTCTTTTTGAACTTACACTGCTGTTTCCTGCTAAGAATTTGATCCTACTAAAATACGATTTCATCCTTTTATGCTTGCAAGATGCTTATTGGTCACTCAAACATACTTCTCTATAGAAAACATAATGTAGAAGCTGGACATGGTGGCACATGCTTGCAATCCCAGCGTTTGGGAGGCTGAGGCAGTAGGATTGCAGGGAGTCTGAGGCCAGCCTGGGCTGCCTAGAGTGTTCAAGGCCAGCCTCAACTGTATAGAAAGATCCTGTCTCCAAAAAATAAAATGAAAGAAAATTAATTCGTAAATTAAAATTTTCATATATCCAAAGACTTTCTTAGTAATTTTTCTGGCCTGAAAATCATCACAAATACTAGTAAATACTTGGTCTAGGCGTGTAAACACACCACTAAATTTCACATGCAATGATTAAATTGAAAATGTCAAATTATATAGGTGGGTGGGAGGGTTAATGATGGCACCCTGGTTAAAACAATGGTGAGGTTTTCCTTTCCCGCTGAGGAAGGCTTATGTGTTGGAAGGCAGTGGCCGGTGGAGCTGTGACTCTGGGAGCAGGGAAGGCTGGGGAGGGTGGAGGCCCTGGGAGTGAATGGCCTGGCCTTGAGTGTTTCCACAGAAGATGATGTTTTGATATTTGATGCTTTGGGAAAGATATGCACAAATGGTCAAGGCTGGGGAATTATTGCTTTACAACCCCTGCCGTTCCAGAGGAATGCTCTCTGCCTGAAGGGCCCTGTTATAAGCAGCAGCTTTTTGTTGGTTCTTCTCCTTTCTCAGTATTTTAAACCAAGGGACTCCACTTGCATCTCACCACACCCCAGTGATCAGATCCCCTGTGTCACCCACTAACTGCACAGGAGCTCAGAGAGCTTCAGCCTCGATTATTCAGGGAATGATGTTCAATCCTCACTCATTCTCCAGTCATCTCAATTCTCTCTCCCCTGGAAGGCCTTTGACATTTATAAAGTTAGATATGATTTGATTCTCAAGAAGCTTACAACACAGCATGGGCAATAAAATAGATCCAAAGGTCACTGGGTAGAGATGGGAAGCTGAGCTGTGGTAGATTAGGGGATAGTGTCAAGGGGGTCATCCAGATGTTAAGACATGAGGTGCAATCAGAAATGGACAGTTGTCCAATAATCCCCCCAAAATCACAAAGAGCACTTCTAGAACAAAGGTGGCTAATTATTCTGAAGTCAAAGGGTTGGATTAGATTTGTTAGGATCAATTTTCAAGTCAAATAAGTAAACAAATGTTATAATGATATAATGCCAGATCAAAGGAAAAGAAAACCAGAACAACTTGCTTTTCTATAGGATATCTTAATTCCCCCAAGGTTAGTGCATTAGGGGAAGACAAGAGAAGTGCTAGCTTGAAATTCTTCCCAACTCATTTCCTTTCTGTTTTGAAAGATAGCTAGCTGGGTAGGTATTGGAGGACTAGGTTTTGGAAAGAACTTTTTAGGAAATGACAAAAGGTGAGCAAGGAGAGGTCATTCTGTGCCAGATTACCAAGCAAGATATCTGGAATTCATTTGGTAAGAAGCAGGTGTCACCAATGACTTTCTCATAGTTGCTCAGCAGTGCAGCTGGTGGACCTTGTGGCCCATATGGAGTCTGGAAAGTCAGGGTGAGCAGAGGAAAAAAAACCTCAGAAGTAGGAAGATTTAGCCTACTGAGAGGAACTATCTATGCACATGAGATAAGAGAAGTACAGTGAGAAATATATGTATACATGAACATTTATAGAAGTTTAAACAGTGTTAGACTAGGTCAGATAGAACCATGTCTTGTTATAGGATACTACCATAAACTATGACTTTACTTCGATTACTCCAATCATTAAAAAATCATAATTGGCTCTCATGTAAATGATGAGCAAGTAAAACCTGCAACCACCTTCAGGTCAAAAACAAAATATTTCAGCAAGTATGGTGACATCATAGAACATGGTAATTTGACAGCTAATGCTCTGGCCAACCCTGTTTTGGCTTGATAGGACACTTTGATAGAAAATACCCTGGCCTCCTTATTAATTATTGAGCAAGCCCTACCAAGGACCTCTGACAATCAAAATTTCTTTTCCTGTGAGAAACTGACATTGAGTAAGAAACAGTGCAATCCATCAATGAATTATCTTAAAAGAAATTCAGATGAATAATAATTATGACAATAAAGAGTAATGGCTCCAACTTACGCGTATTTAATATATCATAGGAACTTCATGTACAATAGCTTAATCCTCAAGGACTTTTCGCTTGGTAGGAATTATCAACACATTGATAGGTGGAAAAATGGCTCAATTTAAATGATTTTCTAGGAGATCTACAGCAGGTAGTCTATTCACTATTTTATGGTGGTACAAGTTATCTCTAGCTTTGATCTTAGAGAATAGGCAGGTTCCGATATAAGTTAATAGATCATTCTTTTATTTCAGTTTTAATTTTTCGTAAGTGATCGTGAAAAAATTCCTTATATTGTGTCCTTAGGCTTTTTAGTGTTCTACCTTTCATAAAAAAATCAATTGATTCTGTTATGTGTGGACATTTTTTGGCTTAGAAAAAGGGAATGATCCTTGATTTGCCAGACTCACACACACAAAACTAAAGCCTTAAACATGGCCAGTCTGTCTATTTATATTCTTGTTTATTGTCTGTTTACCTCCTTGATTATCTACCAAGGAGCAAGTCCTTGGTAGGGCTTGCTCAATAATTAATGCTCTCCGCAAAAATGACTCTGGTTTTAGATTTCAAGGCTGTTTCAATAGCACCATTTTGTAACTTTTAAAAGATGAAATGTAGATGTGTACGTTAGATATACATATATTATTGATTCATATTTGTAGTACATAGTGATTCTACTCTCCTCATCAAGGAGAGATGGCACAAGGGCATAACTGTCTTAGTTACTTTTACTCATTGCTGGGACAAATACCCGACACTCAAAATGAAGGAAGGAAAGGTTTATTTAGCTCACAGTTGCTGGAGGTTTCAGTCCATATTTGGCTGGCCGAAGGCTGAGTGGAACAGGGCAGAGGGCATCCAGTTCATGGCAGCAGAACAACCACTGGAGCAGAGTAACAGCCCTTTAAAAAGTCTCTTTGTGCTTAGTCACTCTGACGTGGGCCCATTGTGCCCTTGGGTGGAACCAATCATACCCCAGGATGGGCCCCTGATCCTGCTCTAGGGAGGAGCCAATCATATCCTAGGCAGGCCCAGGTCATGCTCCAGGGAGGAGGAACCAATTGTAACACATAATCCTAGTGGATCATGACTCATTTCAAACTCTAGAAGTCCCCCGCCCCATGATTGCATGAGGCTTTCGGGGGACAACTAGACATAAACCATAACAATAACATATCTTAATTCTTGTAGCTTCTTCTGCCTCCCTCTTCCCTAGATCTCTTTCCCATCTGGTAACTTATCAGCAAAAACAAAACACTTTAGCACCAAAGAGCCAAGAAAGGGCGTAAAAAATAAAAGCTCCCATGATTGGTGCTTAGGGCTCTGGGTAGGTAGTTACCAGAGGAGGGAAAGTAATTATATTTCTGGAGATTCTTTTTACATTTTGTCTTATTTACTCTCCTTTCATTGCTGGAGCAAATATCCAACACTCAAAATGAAGGAAGCAAAGGTTTATTTAGCTCACAGTTACTGGAAGTTTCAGTCCAAATTCAGTTGGCTCCAAGGTAGAGTGGCACATGGCAGAAGGCAGCAGTTCATGGTGACAGAAGGGAGTAAAACAGCAGAGCAAAAAGAGAGGAGTAAAGCAAGAATGGCAACAGAGAGTGAGACTGTCTCTCTTATGTTACATTCAGGCTATCCGACCCAGGTTGGATATGGCACTCACACCTGTAATCCCAGCAGAACTCAGACCCATAACTCCAGCAGTACTCAGACACAGAATCCCAGCCTTGGATGATGAGTTAATAACAAACTGTAGAACTGCACCTCAATGACTACATGAGATTTTGGGGGGACAAATACACACAAACCATAACACATGTAAATGCACAAAGCTGGAACATATGTCACAAATTGTGGATATGGACTGTATACATACAACCACCCAATTTCTTGTAATGAGTTATAACTTATTTCAGGTGGCAGAAAACCAGTCAGAGACTTGAGCGTCACCTGGAGGTTGGCTAAGAGTGAACCGTGGTGACTTGGGAACAGCCTTGAACCTAGACTCTTGGTATGCATCCTATGGCTATTGAGACCTATTTTCTCCCAGTGGCATGTTTTCTGTAAGGCCTCTGTTCAAGTTATTAATATAACCACCATTTAAGAAAATCTGCAATGAGATAGGGCACAGGAGAGGAGTCCATAAAATTTAGGGAAGCATACAAGCTGAGAAACACAGGTGCTTCTCAGAGCCATAAGTATATTTGGAACTGTTATTGGAATTAGACTCAAGAAATTGCCCCAAATCAAAAAGGGGTTGCTTAGGGCAACAGTGAATACTGACTGTGTTGCATATACCTCTTGCTACTTTTTAGGTGGAACTGTTCATAGATAGATGAGGTAGTATTATGATTTATATTAGTTCTGTAGATTTGTTTTTGCCCTGAAATCTCTACAGTCACATGTTGATTATTGTTGGTCTGAGAAATGTGCCCTGAAACACTTTACCATTGTGTGAATATCGTCGAGTGCTTTCCGAAACCTAGATCGCACAGCATGCCACACACAGAGGTTATTTGGCATATAGTGTAGCCTATGATTGCCAGGGCTATGAAGAACAAAACAACATACAATTATGCCAAATAAGAGAGACTATGATGCAATCAACAGGAACAGTGAATATGAAGTTTCTGTGGGTTTAATATGATACTGCTTAAAAGCCAATGTTGCTTAATAAGTGGAGGGAGGACACTGTAAACCAATGATAAAGGACCCTGTACTAAGCACATAAGCCAGAGGCAGGTGTTATGTATTGTGCGTAGCTGTATGTGCTCTTATGAAACCAGCGGTGCATTAGGTTCTTTTGCTTAAGCACTGTAACAGACACATGGGCCATACATGGTGCCATCATATGGCAGAGGCTATGACATTAATAGATAATAGGAATTTTTCAGCTACATGATAACATATGGAACCAACATCAAATGTGTCAACCATTGCTCACTGAAATATTGTTAATGCAGAGCCTGACGGTATCCACATAGCCCACTGCTCAATGGGCATTTCATTTTGGAGCTGTTATGGGACTCCTAAACTCAGGATGCCCACAGTTGATTCCCTTTAGCTCAGTCCCTTGAGGCACACTATAACTCTCTCTGATTCCTGGCGGTCATGTTTTCTAACTATCTCTCACACCACTTATTTCTTATGTCTGGTGCCACATTTGTGTTTCTACGGTTCTCTGTTGAGTGCCTGTAGCAGCTGGATTTTCTGCATTTCCCTAGGCTTTCCCTTTTCAGTCCATTCAAAAAAAAGATTTTGAAATTATTGTAGTGGCTCCTCATTGCCTTTAGGATGGAAATGAAAATAGCAGATGTGCAAGACCCTGTCCTCCTCCCCAGCCTACCCTCCCACCATTGCCCTCTTGGCTGCTCTTCCATCTCCTCCATTTTCTGCCAGCTCTTTGCAGAAACAGAGATGCGCCCTGAGCCAGGGTCATTATTCTGTTTGTTTCCTCTCCTCTTAAAGCCTCTTTCCCCTGGTATACGTTCTTAACTACTTCCCTACCTTTTCAAGCTTATTTTGGATTTCACTTCCTTCCTTGACTCTAGATTAGAGAGGTCAAGAATCCCCATTAATACTGCTGCTTCAGAGTTGCTATAATTGTAATTAAACATGTATTTGTATAAGTAGCTGTCTAATACTTATTTCCCTAGCTACAAAACAGACCCCAGGAGGGCAGGGGACAGATGTTTTACATATGCTGAATCTCCACAGCATTATACAGTACTCTGCCCTGCTAATGCTGGGGAAAATATGTATTGAATGACTGAGTGAAAAATGAGTAGATTAATAGCTGGGGAAGGACAGGATCTCTGCTTGAATTTACCCTAAAATCTATCTTTCTGCTCAAAATTTTATATTCACATTGACACCCTCCTTACTATTTCCAAAATAAGTTTTTCAAGATCAAAATGTTATAACCTTTGCAGTAGAAGCTTTTCCTGTTGTCAGTGGTTTTCATGAAATGATTTTTGCTCACATAGGTGATTGTAGAACTTGTGGGTGTGGATATATGATTCCAGGTTGCCCACTTCAATCCAACAGAGCTATGGGATTCAATTCAGTTCAATTCAACCCAACCCAACCCATCCCAGCCCAGCCCAGCCCAGCCCAGCCCAACCCAACTCAACCCAACCCAGTTCAGTTCAGCTCAGCTCAGCTCAGCTCAGCTCAGCTCAATTCAATTCAATTGATTCAATTTATCACCATAGTATTTATATTTACTACTTTTGTAAAAAGTTTGTCAAATGAGTGATAAGTGGCAAAATAAAATTGAGCTATTAGCTAATTCAAATGTTGGCAAGGACTAGGAAATGACTAAGTGAATAAAGCATCTTCTTAAAGCTGAGGTGGCTTTTGTCTAAGGAGAAAAGTGCCTTCATGGCCTGCACCTATGGTGAAGATGTAGCAGTGCAGATCCAGCATTGCTAAGTGTCCTGGTATTTTGTTGTCTTTGTTCCCGAGGTTCAAATCCAGGGTCTCCTATGCTCTGAGCACACAGTCTACCATGGAGCTGCACATAATAAACAGCCTCTGTCTGGAGGGAGGCAGCTCAACCTCAAAGGGATTTTTATGAGGCATGGCTTGTTATTAAACATTGAAAATTCCTAGAATTATACCAAAGACAATAAGCCAGATAGGCAAAGGAGAATATGGCTGTAGGCCTCTTAGAGCCAATTGGTTGCTGCTTTCAGCTTTTCCTGAAGACCGTGTTGGATCAGTGTTCTCAGTCCTTCTAGAAGGTTCTCTGATGGGCTGATGCTTGTTCTCTGGAACTCTTCCTTGGCTACACAATTGTGAGATTCATTCACATTGTTGAGAAAATTGTCTTCACTTTCTTCCAAATCTCTCACCCAGAGCTGCTTCTCAGATAACTTGTCCGTATTTGCCTCTGGATTCTTTCCGCATGAAATTATTCACTGGCCTCTGGTCTCTAAGACACACACAACACAAGCAAATGTTATGGTCAACTCCTTCTGTTATTGCAAAAGACTAGCGGACTTTTTTTTTTTTTAATGTGTTGTCAGATTGGTTCTAAAGGAATGTAGCCTGGTTTTGTCAACAGTAGTTGAGATGCCAGCTGGAAGTATGGACAGTGGTAGGAAAAGCAGTATGGTCTCTTCATGTGGGCACGCCATGCACAAATTCCTATTTTTGGCCTTTGAATGATGCACATTTCATAATGAGTAGGACAAAATTCATACTTCAAATCTTTCTTGGTTGTCTTCAGAAGTGCTCACTTTGGTACCACATACAGTGATTGTCTTTAGAAAAAAAAATTGAGGTATTTTTGGGATCTTGTCCTAGATTCTTATTTGGAAACTCATTCTATCTCGAATATTCATACCATATTAAATACTGTTAAATTACCTACATAAATTAATAAGAAGTTGAGAAATTGTGTTTCACAACTAATTACTAACTTTAAACCAGTGAATTTTTCGTTGGGCTAAAGTAAAAAGTAACCACTAGCATCTTTTAACATCTCTCAATTAACCCTTCTTTTACTAGAGTCTAATAGGACTAAATTCTAGAAAAGCAACCTCTGCAGACTTATTTAGAGACAGGAAAACTACAAAACTTATTGTCTGAGAATGTTTTGGAAATAGTGTCTTTATATGATGTGTAGAATTTGTAAATAACAATTATTCAACCTTTTAGATACTTCTTGCTTATCATTGTTTTCTTGTGCTTTCGTTCCTTTAAAAGCCATTGTAGAAGATGTTGGCAATCATTTCTGTGACTAAGATGCAAATATAAACAATGAAGAAAAGGAGATGAAGAGGTATGAGGTGCTACCATTATGCTGATTTTTCTCTTAGTGTGTCCTGATCGTGACCAAAGACAGGTTTGACAGTAGGGGGCAAAAGGAATGAGACAAGACATGGACAATTTCAGGAGCGATTCCTTGATTTCTGCTGCAATGATCCTGTCTTCTATGACCCCTGGAAGCTCAAAATAATTGTGAAAATCACATATGTGTAATGGTTCTGTTGCAGCAGGAGTGCTTTGGTGACAGCTGAATAACTCTCCTCTCTGCCTATGAGGGTGCGGGACTTCATGTTCAAAGTGTAGAAAGGGACTTCCATGTGTGCCCCAGCCCTGGAGCATGCTGAGATGGCAATTGAGGCCGAGCATGGTGATGTATGCCTATAATCCTAGGGCTTGGGAGGCTGAAAGCAGGAGAATCACTACGTGTCCAATCTGTGAGACCTCTCTAGACCCTACAGATCCTGTACCAAATACATGAAAAAAAAAAAAAAGTAGAAAAGGGACTTCATGCCATTACTGTTTTATAGAAGTAATAAAACAAAAACTAATTGGAGGCACTATTCTTAACTTGCTTTCTTAAATTAGTAGTATAAAAATGGTTTGATTACTCCAATTCTTTTTGTAGACATTTCAACAGTGTTTAAAGTCCCAGAAATACTGCAATACAAATTCTTGAAACTGAAAAGTGAAATATTCAATCTTTCTTAAGTAGGTCACCGAGAGTTTGACGTAAACTCAAATTAGGAGTTGAGGGCTGGTAGAAGGGTATGGAAAACACAGGGAGTGGGATTCCCAGCCAGACCACACTGTGGAGTGGTGAGGGGAGTGTAAGAGGGGACGGGGGCACCTCTCTTAGGAGCGCGACAGGCTTTGGACACACACAGCCAACGCTTCCATTGGAAGCCCTACCAAGAATAGGAAATAGAAGCCTAGATGAAATCCCTCTAAGGAAAAGGAAACTCAACTATTTTTTATAATCCACAGCTCTTGGTGATTCTAATACACCAGAACAAAATCCTAAATTCTCCACAAAGGTTATTCGGTGCAGTTTGATTCTTTTATTTTGCTCACACTGAACACTTTTATTCCTCCCTTTTCTCCAGTTTTATTCCCTGACTTTGCCCATGCAATTTCCAGCCACATTAAACAAGCTGGTAAGCTCTCCATAACCCTGTGGACACCATGGCTTTGTCCTTTTATGTATGTGGCACACTCCCCTAGGGCACCCCCTTTTGCCTGTCCCTGGGGGTCATCTGAGGGTGTATTTTAAATATAGCTGACCTTAAAATTTTGTGCCTCATAAAGGCCAAGTTAGTTGATAATTGGCGCTTCCATATCACTTTAATCATACTTCTGTCTGGCCACTTACCAGAGCATTTCTTTGCTGCTGTTTATTTACAATTGTGTTCCTCCATGAATACATGAATCTAAAAGGCCATAAAATATCTGCACTTCTGAAGTGAAAATTAGGACATAGACTTAAATCAAGTTCAGGGATAAGCCTGAATAAGGGACATAAATTTAGAGTAAAGGATTTTCCTGTAGGATATGCTAGACCTAAGTATAATGATGTTAGATTCCACTTAGAGAACAATTTTGATTCTTACTCTTCCCAAGGCCTGAACAGGGCAGCAGGTGAAAGGCTCTTCTGGGTTGGAGAATCTGTGTGGTTGCCCAGTGAAGGGCTATCCTGACCATCTGCCCAACATAACACTCCTCCTGGCACAGACCTTCCACCCGAAACTCTAGAGAGGCCACATTCACATTTTAAATACTAGAAGCTGACTTATACCACACTTAGACATAAAGCTAAACACAGAAGCTAGCTATTCTGGGATCTACTTCATTGGTCATTGATGATAAGAGTACTGTGTGCATGAAGTTGTGATTTTGGGGAGTTCAAGTGAGAGCACGCTACTATGACAAATAGATCGGGCTATCTTGCCTTGCGATAGCTGTGTATCTTTCACAGTTGTCATTCTATGCCCATGGGAGTAGGAGAATTTCAGGATTCTTATAGGACAGAGTGCTTACATCTCTGGCTGGACTACTAGGTCTAGAAAAATGGAATACTGTGGGTCGGTGGGCTCAAAGTTTTATACTTGTGAAACCTGTTAGAAAATTTATTCACATATATTTGACTATTAATTTTCTTACATATAAATTATATAGATAAACTGAATTATGCATATGTGACATACATAAAAATGAAAGGTAAGAATATAAAAATAAATCACACAATTTTTAGAAATCACTGTTGATTAGAGTGATCATATGTAAGCCTATTACTGAAGAAGCTTTAGAACTTCTGGGGTTGTATTTTGTTGTGAGTAATCTTTAGGCAGATGGGATTAGTATTGTTTTAGTTCTACACTGTGATTGTTAGGAAGTAGATGTTTGCTGTTTACTTGAGATTGCAGTTATCTTAAAATCTGAGGTTGATTATATGAATGCTTTTTACTCCACAGTCTGTTTTTATGGTGCATGGCTATTTCACACGACATAACCCATGTACTCATGCTCTACTCATCATAAAATCTAACAACGGAAGAGGAAGAAAGACTACACTGTAACATGTTCCACGTGACAGAGCTTCTAGGTTTCCTGAGAACATCTTATCAGGCTTTTTGATATGAGGGCCTAAGGAAGGTGCCCGGGTCAGCGTCTTTGCTGAACACAGACACGAGCTTGCACACAGACACACACTGGCACGCTGATGTGGGGTTTCTCTGTACTCCAGTCAGTCCTTTAGAACACAACCGAGGAATGTGCACTGCTTGAGAGAGATCTGCTCAATGCTATGGAGAGTCAGACAAGCTGGACCTGTGTTCCTCAGCATTGATGCGAACTCAAGTACTAAAAGTCATAAAACCAGGTGTTTACCCCAAAAGAAGGCCCAGGAATGAGGGTAGGTTTTTAATATGTGTCTGGATCTCAGTATAATGAATAAACGAGTGCTTACTGAGAGGAGGGAGAGGCAGGATGCAAACCTCAATGGTCCAAGTAGATTTGTTCCCAAACCTGAGGAGGACCTCTCTGACCTGGCAGGCAGAAGAGGAAAGGTGTTCTCTTACAGACTCAGAGGGATTTCAGGGTTTGGAAGGGGTAGGAGTAGTTTCTAACAGGACACTACCTGGAGATTTTGTAGGAGATTTTTGGTTCCCTTTTTGGTACTTTAGCCATTTTTCCTTGAAAATCAAGGATTAAATTGAGGCAGAGATATCAATCTCCTTAAAAAGTGGGCTTTGGTTGAGACAGGTACTCCTATAAAGTGTGTCTCATATCAGACTTGTAGTCACCAGCCTGTTTACAGTCTCTCAGAAATGAAACTATAGGTGTGTGTGACCATACTCAGTCTCAATTGTCCTCTCTGTGCTTCCTGGGGGCAGGGCTGGCATGGCAGGCCTTGGGGTGGAACCCTAGCTCCTGTGCCTGCTTGTAGGTGCTTTAACCTGCTGAGCCATCTGGCTGGCCCCTCATTCACATTCTAGAGCCTACTTTTGAGAAGATGTATCATATTCTTTCTCATTGTTTATTTAACACAGCTTGGTTACCACTGCTCACAAACACCAATAAATCATAACATCTACATGTGTTTAGCAAGTGAAAGAATAATAAAAATTTGAGCAGCGCTATGGTTTAACATGTATTTGCAAAGGCTGGCTACAATAAACTATGTGTACTTCTGACTCCAAGATTCAGATAACCAATAGACATCGTTTGCCTGTGTAAGAGCACCATGGTATATTCTCAGTGGCTTGCAAGGCACCAGTAGGTTGTCTACAGCAGGCCAACTGTAAATAGAGTTTGATGAAAGAAGTAGGAGGCTGTGTTAATGGAAAATACTTGATAGGGAAATTTCTGAAAATTCATGACAATCTAAAAAAAGGATCAAGATGAATTTTAGCTTAGGAAATGTTGGCCAGTGCTGGGAAATCCTTTTAGACTGATTGAGAAAATATAGGCTAGATTGCAGAAAAATTTGTTTTTTCAGTGATGGAATAGTAAATACAGTTGCTAAAAGTAAACAATGAAAACAGAAACAGTATTGTGTTTACCAAATGTGGTGTAACAGTAAGGTGTCTTTTCAGAAAGGTTGAAAAACAGAAAATACATGCTCTTTCTTTTATGTACCAGAAATGTTCCCAGATATTTGAAGACCCACCGGATTGTTACGAGATCTATTGTTGCACAGTATCAACTGGGCGCTGTTGTTGCACAGTTTATTTAGTCAACTTTGAGAATTAGAATCCATCTTACTGAAGCTGGTTGAGTTGTACATTTTTGTGGCGTGAGAGGAACAGTGTAGAGACGAAGAGACAAAAGGGCAGCAGTGGTTAGTAGGAGTGACTTTAGGATCTTTTAGCTTTGAGACGTGAGCAAGGAAACTCCAGAGCTTCCCAGAGTGCTGAGATGATAGAGCACATAATTTCTTTTGTAAATGAAAGCTCAACTGTTTTATTAGTCTATATGTTCATTCATTCATCTACATCTACCTAGCATTCATGCATTATCTAACCGCAATTCACTTAGCTAACATTTTCCTGTGTATCTTTCTGTTCTTTTAATTTTTTTAAAATTTTATAAAGAGAGTACAGCATAATACTAAAACATAAAAATTACAAGTGATACAGAATTTCAGTTAACAAAGTAATATAAATTTCCCAGTATTTGGTGTAATGCATAGTGTTGCCTTCCAACCAGTTATTCATATTACCAGACATATGCATGCAAAGTTGGATGAAAAAAAGAAACAAATATAGAAGAAATTAAGAGGAGAAAAAGGAGAAACAGTTGTAGAAAGGAAACAAAACAAATTAAGCATTATCTGCTCCTTTCCATAGACCAGCAGAAATCCACAGTACAGTTGTCCAAACCATCCTGTTTACACACATAGATAAATCTCTTTCCCCCACCTCCTCTTCTGTCCTTCTCCTCAACTCAGTAATGCTTTCCTTTTGAATAAGTTCATTTTCTTTTCCCAGTATCTATTGTAGCCTTCAGATTACATTTTATCTTTCAGGTTATTGGACTAAGGAGACAATATGATGTTTGCATACATGGATGTGATTTATTTAACTTAAGAGTATGGTCTCTAGTTGCATCCATTTATCAAAAAAAAAGTCTCAAATTTATCCTGTTTTACAGATGAATAATACTTCATTGTGTAAAAATACCATATCTTCTTTATCTATTCCTTAGCTGATGGGCATCTGGGTTGTTTTCAGGATTTAGCTATGACGAATTTCTATGCTATAAACCTGGGTACACATATATTGCTGTGGTACGCGGTGTTCAGTTCTTCTGGAAAAGTACCCAGGACAGGACTAGCTGGCTTGAATGGGACCACCATCTTAGCTTTTGAAGGAATCTCCACACTAATTTCCATAGTGTTTGTACCAGACTGCACCCCTTGCAAGAGCGCAGGAAGGTTCCCTTTTCCCCAGGGCCCCTCCAGCATTTGTTGTTGACTGATGTTACAGATGCATGGTGTTGGGGCCTTGGAAGGGAGAATGATCATGTGGGGCCACTGACCTCAATCGGTCGCCTATTAGGGGTGATCACTGCACAGAAGAATAAATTACAAAGCTGGTTTTGTATTATGTTGTTGCAATGAATAGCAGGACTCCCTAACCAAGTTAATCAACTTTTTTATCAATCAGCTGAAATAGAATTTATCTCTTAAAGGCCTATTACAACATGGCTGATGGATAGGTAATAGCATCTCTTTAGCAGTTGTTCACTTGCTTACTTGTTCTGGCCCACAGATAATGGCTGATACATTAGTATCGGCAGCGGTGCCTTTTTTCTAGTGACTTTCAACTTCCTTCTTCGCATCTTTATTTAGATTATTCATTAAACTATGTTGTGCATTAACAGAAGCTCAGATAACTCTGCAGGGGTTTGAGGATGTGCTGTGCCTTAGTCTGTCAGACACAGACTGGGGATATAATGTAGGATGCATTTCTACTTGGTCTGACATTTCCGTATTTCAGCCAGAGTTTCTTAAATTTTTCAAGTCTCATAAAATGTACTTAAATTCATGTGCATTATGTATAATTCTTTATGATATCTAATTACCCCCATCTACCTGGAGATATAACTCTAAATAGCTGTAACATTTGGCCATGCCTATTGGGTAAGCATGAGAGAGATTAAGATCCAAATGGGAGGCACTGCCTCATATTCCGTGCCTTGCTGTGCAGTCTACATTGTAAAATGCCTTTTTCTTACCATAAATATACTCTTTTCTGCCTAATTGTGACATCCTCCAGGACTATTATTGCCATTTGAGTTCATGTGACTTTAAAATAAGTAACTCCTAGGGTGTGAAATGAGTGAAGCAGTAATTATCTTGTAGATGAGATATTTGTTAAAAAAAACTTCTTTCTTTAAAGTTCATCTCAGTCACTATCAATGCTAATATGAGACTTATTATGACTTCTTCAAAGTTCATCTTGCAACCCAAAATTTGAAAAAAAATGATAACAAGGTATATTTGCCTTCTAAATATATTATTAAAAGGAAATTAAAATATTTAGGAAAAGTCCTTAAATATTACTATGTAAACTATAGAATGATATCCATGCTTATACACTGCCATTGGTCTGAAAAATTTTAAGATTTACTGGAAACACTGACATAGGTAGTCTTTGCTGCTTACACTGGTGACATGAATGAAATATGCACCGGGATAACACTAGAATTAAATGAGAAAAATGTATAAAGAACATGTGGACTTCAGTAAATATTGCTACAAAGAGTGATTGCATGATGAATAGTAAGGTAAACTTCTGACTTCTGGGTGAGTTTAATTAATGGTAGGAGATCAAGGGTCTCAATCAGTGATAACTGCAGCGACAGGCAAGACTGGGCTCCGACACTTCATTAAACTTCTCTTTTTACGAGGCTTTCTTCATTTCCAGCAGAATGACCAAGTCAGTATGCATGACTTATTCTGCACTGAACTTTGATGAATTTTTCTAAGAATATTAAAAATGAGTTGCATACTTCTCTTAATCCGAGAAACCCCCTCTATCTACACTGATAAACCCTCTGATGCGCATGTAAGACGGCAGGATAATGGGCGTGAAGCACAATCATCTCTATGTATATATAAAATATATTTTTGCTTGTCAGTAATAACTCTGAACTGCCTACAGCATTCACGGTGCCTCTTAAAAGTCAGGTATTGTAGTGAATTCAAAAATTCTCTTATGCTGAGCAGGGAAAGGAAAAAAAAATCAAACACTTTCTGAATGGGGCCCAACTATCCAAGGTTAATTTTCTGAGAAAGCTGCAGCAGCTAGATAAGGCCATCCCCTGCAAATTAGTTTTGCCTGCCTGGATTACAGCTAAATTTATGCAGCTTGCCTTATCCTTTCGGAAGCGCCTCTGAAGTGTCGTAATTAACTGGCACACAGAAAGTGAGCACATTTTCTGCTTGGTGGCGGCCATTCCTCATCTCGTCTCCCTTCTGTCCCAGATGGAAAGGTAGTTTCTTATTTTTACTGTTAGGAACGCACACGAATATGTGCGTGTGTGTGAGCACGCACATATATCCACTCACAGAC
Organism: Capromys pilorides; assembly: GCA_004027915.1. Classification (NCBI taxonomy): domain Eukaryota; kingdom Metazoa; phylum Chordata; class Mammalia; order Rodentia; family Capromyidae; genus Capromys; species Capromys pilorides. The sequence continues at coordinate 9,083 of PVKN010005476.1, read as the reverse complement.
ACACAAACACACCACCTACTATTTGGCCAGGAGTCTTTGAAAGCAATCATAAAACAGCTTCAGAACAGAGTGTGGAAATGTAAAGGGGCAAAGAATAATGCTGAGAGGGCAGAGAAATTTTTTTTTGCATACAATCGAAATAAAAAGAATAGGCAACTTTAGGAAGTGCCTAGGTTTTTCCTTTCTAGAAAACCAGAGGTTTTAACATCTTTTCTTCGCATATTTCTTGATCTAGATAGAAAATTAAAAATTAAGAGCAAATGGTGAAAACAGTTTGATAAATATATCTATATTTTGTATTTTCTGTCATTTCCTTTTATATTTTATATTCTCTCCGTTTTGTTTTGTTTTTTAAAGGTAAAAGCTTCCCTTAAAACTTACGCTTTCTTGCCCAAGGAAAACCCAAAGAAACCTGATAATCTGCACTTTTCCCTTTCGCTGAAACACAGAGCTGCATTTCTGAGAACTATTTGTTAAGCAACTTTTATTTTCGGAGGGCAAGCCTGAAATAGCCAAGTGTTTAACGAGCATCAACACGCGCCTTTGTCAGAATTACGCCTGGTGTCATTGTGGTTTTGGCCAGTTCCAAAAAACTGCACCAGATACTTCAGATTTTTTTGTTTATCATTTCAATATTCTTCACTCACATTTAAAAAAAAATTAGTACCACACTGGATTTGCAACCTGCAAAAGGTGATTAGGAACTCTATGGAGTTCAGCAGTGGAAATGATCCTGGAATGGTCGTAAATCTCGGGGAACAAGGAAAGATTTCTGGCCTCTTCCTCGGGGAACTTGGTCTCTGGATTTCCACTGACTTCAGCTCCACGTTGGGCTGTTATGGAGGGAAACGAGGAACCGTGTTTCCGGTGTAAAATGGTGCCCCGCCCACCACAAGGGCCAGGTAAGCAGGAGCGGCTCTTCTGGCCTCAGCAGGGTGCTGTTTTGTGGTGGCTCCCACTCCGTCCTCTCTTGCTCATTCAGGTAGTGGTTCCATTCTTGAGCAAGCTTTATTTTTTAGCAGGTGGACTTACCAGAATCATACTTCTTTTGTTTCTTGAAACTTCGGTTTCAGGAATCAGCAAAGATGGCTTCTGCCCTTTCTAGTGACTTCATCTTTCAGTCTTCCTTTCTTTTCCCTCTATAAAGCTGAAGCATCTCCTTTCCTCTCTTCTGATGTCTGAGGTGGCACCTTCGAGGACTTTATTCCATCTTTACCATTCTCATACTTGTCCCACTGACTCTCCTTTCTAGAAATATTTTGTTCTTTCAAGTAACCACCTCAAGAAACAGATACCAGATTCCTGTGTGAACAGGAAGTGCTTAGGTGAGAGACTGAAGAAGGATGTTATCCAATTAGAGAAGTCACAGAGTTTAGAACATATTCTCCCTCCTTGATTATTTCTTCCTCTTGGAAAATTGTCACACCAAGATTGTCTTTACATGAAATAGATTTTTCGCTTTCCCAACTCTGCACACACTTAAAGGACAATCAACACTTTGTCAAATTTATCATTGAGATCCACAGATTGATTGTCTCTTCCATTTACCTTCAAGGTGCTTTCCAATGAATGTTGACTAAAATCCTCAGATTTACCAGAGAGGAGAAAATACCTATTTGTTTTGGGACGTGTAGGTGTACACATGTGCATGTATGGGGTGGGGGCCGGGAGGGCTGGACTTTGTATTTTCGTGCCATTTTATAAATGAAGAAGTGAATCAGAAAAGATGTTTTCCAGTAAGTGTTGCGTACCTTTGGGACATCCAAGCTTTGATACTGGTTCTAGTTCAAGCCATTGCCTTGCTAAGTGAGGGTGAAGTCAGTATAATACAATGCTTTCTGAGGCCAAGCAGGACACCCACTTTGAAAACACTGGAAATGCCGACCTCTTTAAGTCTCAGAGGCAGGCTTCGTGTTACTCGGTGCGCAACTTAGTATTTGAAGTAAGAGCATTGAAGTGACGCTTTATCCAACAGGACAGTCTGGGCAGTCACCACTGTGAGATGAAGACATCACCTGCTTTTCGTTGATTGGTTAAGGCAGCTGGTTCTTAAAAACTTGTGTAATTCCGACCACTAGAGTGTGACTGAGTGGGGATCAAGGACTTAAGGGTTAAACAATGAAGTGACTGCAAGCAGAAAAGATAAGAAGCATGGCAGGGGCAAAGCCATGCACTTATATACACAGGATGAATTAGATAATGGTCCTAGAGACCTCCAAAATGTTTTTGACACTGAGGAAAGCAATGTGTAACAATAAAAATATGCTTGAAATGCCTGTTATTCTGGTCTTTTAGATGTGTACTGCTTCTAATGTAATTTCAGTTACTGCTATACTCTCTCGAGTAGATGGTTGGTTTATAAGAAAACAAAAAAGGGTACTAAATGAGAATAAGAGACTAGGAAAATGCCACAGGACTGATGGGCTACAATTTTGTATATACTTAGATTTCTAAATATGTAAAAATGTGTAACTGCTTTTATCACATTCTATACAGATTTATCAGAATATCAATGATTGATAGAAAATACCAAGTCCAAGTTAAGTCTAAGATGTTTGATACTCAGAGAGATAGTGATGTCATGCACAAGTACCTATGTTGTAGAGTAACAGTATCACAGGAGACTTAATCCAATGCCTTATGTCAGGAAGATGCAGGACTGGGCAGAGTGCAGCTTTACGTCACACCAGGAAGGACTGAGACGCAAAACAAGGGCACAATTGATTTTCTCTTTTCTCCTGTTCCTGGAGGAGGATTGAGTTCTTCTGGATCTAAAATGTGAAATTTTATTAAAAAAAATAATATAACATGCAGTTATATAAAACAAACAAATGCGTCTTGCTGTAAAATGATGCTTTATTTTCCTGTATTTTTGAGACAGGGTCTTGCTATGCAGTTCATGCTGGCCTTGAGCTCACTTTTGTAGCCCCCTGTTCTTGAACTCACACCAATCCTCCTGTCTCAGCCTCCCAAATGCTGGAATTACAGGCATGCACCACCACACCCAATGATGCATATTCATTGTTTGAAATTAAAAAAAAAATAAAGAAAAAGTAAAAAATAAAAGCCTGTAACCACAGTGTAAACATATTTGACATTCATCGTTTGCTCACTTTTATCACTTGAAGTATAGAGTGTGAGCTTGAGTACCCAATTACTTTATGGCTCAAATCATTATTGGGCCTATTGCAGATGTTTTATTTTATTTTATTTTATTTTGTTTATTTGTAGATATTTTACAATCCATGCATAGCAGTATCCCACAGAAATCCTTGGCCAGGTACCACGTTATGCCCCTTTATCACAACATCTAGATACTACAAGGGGCCCTTTACCAGAACAACAAAGAACTGGCAGTCTTTTATTTATTGACTCTATGAGCGTCATAGCATGAGGACCAAGGAGATCTACAGCACGGTGCAGGCCTAAGACCTCCAATATCTGTGATTTCCAACAAATATTTAAGGAAGGCCTAGTTTCCCTGCTTGTTCAAGGAGAGGTAGATATCAATAGTATACTCCAAAAGTTTTATTACCTGCTGTAGGTGGGAATGCACGGTGGAGCAGCCAGTGCAGAGAATGCCTACTAATTTATCTAAACTGCCGCATGACCCTTGACTGGAACTAGGCTTTGAAATGTGAACAAATCCTAAGCAAATGGCTCTCATCTTCCTTTAAAAGCCATCCTATGCTTGCCTCAATGAGCTGTCATTGCTTGTTTATACTTGGAAATAGAGATTAAACTAATTTCCTAGACTTATTCTGCAAGCATTTATGTGAAGCAAACCTTGACTCTCAATCTTAGTATTACAATACATTTTAAAGTACCTTATCCATCCCTTATTCTTGGTTTCAGTAGTGTTTGGTCATTGGGGATGGACTAAGGCGCTGATATTGGATGCGTGGTTGTTTGGTTATGACAGAACTAAAGTTCACTGAAAATGCTGTGAAAATTCCCAAGGACATCAAATTGGACATTATTTTTTAGTATCACAAGGATTCAGTGAAATATGAATGCAAACACCTATATTTAAAGAACCTAAAGAAAGAAAAAGCTCACAGCAATAGCCCAGGAGGAATTGGCCTTCTTGTTTTCCTTGTCTTTATTTTTATTTTTGGCAGAAGTGGGATTGAACCCTCTTTGGCTTTTAACAACAGCAATAAAAATGATGATGGCAGGAGTGTCACCATCTGTGGAAAGTGCTTTTGTGTTCTGTAGACTTAGATACAAGGAAAATCAGCTCAGTGGCTTTCACAGAAAGAATACTTAAGAGCCAAGTCCACAGAGCCTGCCCATCCGAACTTGACCTTCCCATGCTTGATGCACAGAGCTCTCTATTTCACCTCTTCCTTTTGTCTGGAAACGTGAGTTTTAGGTGATGCTTGGGTTTTCATTCTTATGAAAGGAATTTTCCACCTTTCCTTAGGTGGAGAGCTAACTCCCATTTCTCCCAAAGGTGTAACGTAAGGTAGAATAGAGTAGTAGAGGTTTCTGGACAAGGATCGTGGTGACACTTGGTGCTGTGTCACTTGGAGCAACAGTTTCCAGTCCCAATTCCCTTCAGGGGTGACCTGGTGGGACTCACCCCTGAGGAAGTGGCTCTCAGGGTTGGGACTCCACTTCTGGTGGACGAGCATGCGTTCCAGCCACAGCTCTGATTAAAGTTCCTGGGTGCTGACCTTGAGAACAATGGGGGTGTGTTTTGTGCAAGTCCCTCACTCCTACATGGTACCCACTTGCTATGCCTGCTTGCCCCCTGGTGGCTCAGAATCATGCAAAACTGTTTGTCCTAGTTTCAGAGCCTGTGATCTTGTTCTGTGGCATCGCCATTCTCTGCCTGTTGAGCTTGCCCTTACACATGAATGATTCCTTTTCCTAATTTCTGGCTCCCCACCAGTTCCTCATCTTTAATTTTGAGAGTGGCACTTAAGGAAATGCCTCTCTTCTTGTTCCTTACTCGTGAAGATTTTTTTCTCTAATGCTCAGAGTATAGGATGAAATCAGCTGTTTGATCCAGGTCTTCCTTTCATGCCTAAGCCCTGCTTTCAAGTGGTTATTCTTGAAGATAGAAGCTTGTCAGGGCCTCTGGACATGCTTTACTGACTGTATTTTGGAGCCTGCATTACATTATAATCTACCAGGTTTGGTTTAGAGTTTTATAACCATCAGACCTCCTAAAATATTTTCCCAGAAAGAGAGGCCATGTTATCCTAAAGGTAAACGTTGTCTCTGTGTTTCCCAAACAGAAAATATCTGCAAGCTCTGTTTCATAGCTCAATTCCGAAGTAACTTCGATTAGTCTACCCCTCTGTCCTGGAAAGACTCAGTAATAAGGTAGTGTCCTGCGAGTCCTGGGACTGGGACTGTTATTTTGTTTTTGCAAAATCAGGAAGAGGATAACACTATTTGTGGAAGTGATGACTCCCTCTTGTAAGAAACACATTATCTCATTTAATTATTCAGCAGCCATTAATATGTGGCAAGACTGAGCATTGGTTTCTAAACTCTAAAACATTTGGATTTGAAAAGCTACTTACATTTTCCTTTAAATATCTCTCTTCCAAGATATTCTGGGTCAAAATGCAAATTAAATTCCCTGAGAAAAGTTCCCCAAGGTGAATATGCAAGTGTATCCTAATTATGACCATGCATTACATGTGAATATGCCCTTCCCTGTAACAAAATGGGTTTCTGTTATTAGATATTTCCATGTATTAAATATTTATCATGGCTTTGGTAGGTTAACATGCCATGAGATTATTGACCCTTTTATAATTCTTTTTTTCTAACTTTGTACTGTGAAACTGCTGTGGTCTAGTTAAAAAGAAGTTTTAGTTACACAATAAATATCAGTGTTGAAACTATTTGTTTAGGTAATATTAGAAATACCAACAAATGTATAATATGAAAGCTGTGTAGCTAAATAATATAAAGTTAGAATTTGAAAATATAATCATAATCATGACAAGGAAGCTGAAACTTCCAGAAGTGATAGTTTTATATGTTTTAGGGATCGCTGCAAGAGGTTAAGTGAAGCAAAGGTCCGTGCCAGAAGGTAATGATGGAATGACAATTATTTAATCTTGATTAACAATCTGTGGAAATTGCGGGAGTTTTCAAAAGTAAGATAGAGCTTTGAGTTGCAACTGTAACTCGTTTCTTCAGTCTATCTGTGACTTGGGGAAATTTTCTTACTAATTTCTCATCTCTTCTATTTTATTAAGCCATGCCAATAATAATGGCTTTTAAGTCACAAATTGTTGTGAGGTGAAGATGTGTAAAACTTTTACAAACTCCACAGTATGCTATTACGTGGCTTTATTTATGCCTTTGCTGTGGGATTTGCAGAGAAGTGCTCTAGGCAGGTGGAGACTACAATGGAGAGCTGAACACAATGGGAAGAATTTCCTGACATGAAAGAGCCGGAATTTAGCTCAAAGAATGAACACTGAGGCTGTTTTTTGCTCTGTATTAGAATCTTCTGGAGTGCATTTTATAGTTTAGTTTCATTTCAGCTTGGGGAAAGGTTTAAAAGTTGGAGAGGCATGCATTTATTTTGCCAAATTTTCTGTCACATAAAAGGTTTTATACCATTTACAGTTAAGATTATTTTGCACATGTAGATAAGAGGAACAAGGATTGGATATTGATATTTATAAATTAAGATAGTGAAGCTGCTCAGAACACCTAATTAAAATTTTCTGTTTCTTTACTTCTAAATATAGCTTATATTTAAGAGATGAACACAAAATGTATATTTGAAGTGGATATATAATGCATATTTAAAAATGATTCTTTAAATAATGTTATTTAAAAATAGACTTTCTGTGATAGTTTAATCTTTTCCAGTTTTTTAAGACTTGGTTAATAAAAGCATCTAGTCCAAGAAATGACCTTTGATGTAACTGGTGATAAACCTGGTGAACGTTCACCAGCAATGGTTTTTAGTGTTGTCGGTCTCACCACAGTCTTTTTGCTATTTCTTCCTCCAGCTGAGATGGGCTACTGTCACTGTGTTGATGGTCAGGATGAGGTGGAAGTGAGGCCGTGTAAGATCCAAGACCAGGGAGTGAAATGAGAGAGATTCAGCCAGGCTCTTTCTGTTGGGCGCAAGGCTGGCCAGAAGTTCAGTTTACCTGAGTGCAGCAGGCCAGCAAGACCCTGTGGGAGAGCTCAGAAAGACAGAGATGCCTAAGTGGCTCAACCATGCAGTCTTCTAGGGATCTGAATTCTCCCTGACTGCAGAGGCTTTGGGCGATTATAACCTAACCTGCCTTAGGTGTCCACAGCAGATGCTAAGGGGAGCAGAAAAGAGTTTTCCTAGCTAAGTACTTCCAGTGTTTAGCTTCACAAATAGATGTTATTTGGGGATAATTTGCTTGCACTTTTAGATAATCAAAACACACACAAGATCTACTCAAAGCATATAGTAAGTGCCAGGGAGATAGCTCAGTGGAGTAAGTTGAGCCAGCCACCAAGGTCGGGTATGGTGGTGCACATCTGTAATCCCAGCCCTGGGGAGGCTGAAAGCAGGATGATCACTAGGAGTCTGAGCTGCATAGTGAGATCCTATACCAAATACCTAAAAAAAAAAATATGGTAAATGTTATTAACAAAAACACTCACCCTTATTTGATCATGATAATCCCACCATTCCTGCTATTTTCTGAAGTAGTTCTGTAAGTCTTCCTTGAGTGTCTTTATTTGCTCTTCTATGGCTGCTTTGATGTCTTGAATTGACTCAAAATGTTTACATTTTATTGTCAGTTCGAGTTCAGGAAAGAGACAAAGATCACCTGTGAATCTGTGAATAAGGTGGATGAGAGGACGAGATCATGTTTTCATGTGGCAGAAATTGCAGAAAATGTTTTGGGATTGATTCAGGGCATCAAGGCAGCTGTGGAAATGCCCCTGAAGACATGACAGAAGCCTTCCAGAGCTGCTTCAGAAGACAGCAAGAAGGATGGGCTGAGTATAGGACACGAGGGGGAGGATTTGGAGAAAGGATAACAGTGATGTGACTTTTACTGTAACATGTTCTAAATTTAAATGTTCACCATGTTTTTGATGACACTTCCTACTAACCTAATTAACCACTAACTTCACAGTGTGATCTTAAATATTATTAAAACAAGTATGAAAATTTTATTTATTTCTATAGTTTTCATTACCTGTGTTTAATATTGGATAAAACATACTTGAAGAATTTTTATGTGTGGATCCTACTCTATAGAAATCCTTCGCTGTGGATATGCTGCTATTTCTTCAGTCGTATTATTGACATATAAGGTTAGCCAATGTGGTCTCTGTACCCAGTTTACCCAGTTCATGTGGACTGAACCCCTTATCTTGATAAACATTTGGGGTTTTCATAGCTTTCACTTTTATAAATGTGATTTGGGCTGCAAGTAACAGAAGACTAATTCAACTGAATGTGACAATTTAAATAGAACATATAACACCTCACATATTCTGATTCTGTCAGTTTGGGTATTTTTGCTTGATTTTAGTTTTGTGCTTTCAGGGATTACAAAAACATTCCTAACTTTTTCTTCCTTCTATTTCTTTCATTTTATTTTTTAAAGAATATGAGTCCCAAAATTCAAAGATCCAATCCAGAAATGTGTATCTGAGATGAACACACACTTCTCAGAGAAACAAATTCAACAAGCCTATAAATACATGAAGAAATGCTCCATATCGCTAGCCATTCATGAAATGCAAATCAAAAAAAACACTTAGATACCATCTCACCCCAGAAAGAATGGCTGTCATAAAGAAATCAACCAACAACAAGTGTTGGAAAGGCTGTGGGGAAAAGGGAACCCTTCTCCACTGCTGGTGGGAATGCAGACTGGTGCAACCATTATGGAAAGCAGTGTGGAGACTCCCTAAAAAACTAGAACTGGAAATCCCATTCAATCCAGCTATTCCCCTACTGGGAATTTTTCCAGAAGAACTGAAAACATCATATCATAGAGATATCTGTGCACCTATATTCATAGCAGCACAATTTGTGATAGTTAAATCTTGGAAACAACCAAAATGCCCATCATCTGAAGAATGGTTGAAAAAGATGTAGT
>PVKN010005475.1:0-30675 GCA_004027915.1 Capromys pilorides | reverse complement strand
AATTTAGGGAAGAATGAACACAAACACTTCTGCAACACTGCTTATGTTTCATAGAGCATTGTCAGTATATGAAAATGTAATGTATTTCCGATTTAATCAAAAAAACAAAAGACTAAACTATTGCTCTTGCAGCAGAGCACTGTATTTGATGATTGCATGCACCAGAACTGCTGGAGCTAGGCTGGTATCCATATCTCAATTCTTGACCTTCAAGTCTGAGAACCATTTCCACATCACCTTTCACATTTTTTCCCAGTATTTGGACTAATACGTTCCAACACCACTTTTTATTGACAATACATTAACATTAGAAGCCGGATTCATCGCACCTCCTTAAGGGCTTGCTGAAAACCCCGGAGGAATGCTCTGATATAACACGAAAGCCACACTTGCTCTTGACCTTTCATATAAATCATAAAAAGAAGCGGTCTGACTCTCTCACCTACAGAGAGTGAGCTCTAATCCTCACTATAAATCATTTGCAAAATGTGTTTGGGTCATAAGTTTAACTTCAATTTAAGCTTTCCTTCAATTCTGGTTTGATATATTCACAATTCTTACTTGTCAAAGAGAAAATATAACCAAACATTATATTACTGCGCAGGAAAAAAAAAAAAAAAACCTACACTAACCTGTATTCCCTTACCAATAACAATAATGCAACGCTATATATAATGACCATCAGTACAACAGAAAAGGTGGACTATGCTTGTAGCATGATGGAATTGCTATAAAGATTAGTTTTTAACACATTCACAGTCTGCTATGACTGAAAGGAAGAATTATGAAGCTATCCATTTGGGAATGGAGTGATTGGGCATAGATTGGGAAAAATCAAAGGTGGAAGTTAAGTATCAACTTTTAAAGAGTTTTTTCTTCCCAGTGTTCTGTTTTTATAGCATAATGAAGTTTGTCTAGACATGCTAATGGGCATTGCAGTCATATTTTGAGCAGCTAAAGCCTCTGAGTATAGCTGGCATTATCTCCATTTGGTGATGCTACCTTGTTACTCTGAAGACACTTTAGTGAGATGAGCCACTAAAAGCAGTCAGCTTGTTCCCATACAAGAATGGTAGTAGGAGAAAATGAGAACATGCCAGGCTGGAAGTGAGACGTTCACTGCCATTTACCAGCTAGAGAACCAGAGCTGGCCCCGGAGATAGCTGCTTTCCAACATTCTCACTCTTCTAGAAACAAAAAATATCTGATGCAACAAAGTTTCTCTGTGTTAGAATGAAGACTTCCCCTTGGCCTGTTGGCACATCTTAGGTTACACCAAATCCACAATGCAAGTCAGGCAAATTCCTGTGTGCCAGCTCACTAAGTCAGAATGCCTGAGGCAACAGCCTGCTGCTATTCCAAAGTTTGTTATGAAAAATATACCTCATTTAACAACTTGCAAATAAATTTCCCATTGCCTACAATTTTAATCCAATGTACTTTTTTAAAAAATTTGGTACATTGTCTCGCTACACAGCTCAGACTTATAGTGATCCTCCTATTTCAGCCTCCTCAGCACTGGGATTACAGGTACACACCAACATGCCCCGTTTCAGTGGCCAGTACAAAGCGCTCAGGGAGGGGCTGACATGGCATGTGGTACCACGGTGGGGATTGAACCGTGGTCCTTGCACTTGTCAGGCAGGCACTTAGACTGCTCACCTATCATTTGTTGATTATCTAATCCCTCTTTGACTGCCATACTGGAAAGACCAAAATTTCTGGCACATGCAGTTATGGGTGCATAATAATTATTGTTCACTATATTATCCTAGTTCAAGTCCTACCTTCATTGCCTCCAAGCTGTATGACCAGGCACACCTTGGGATTGATTTAACCTTGCCTGTTTTGGCATCTTTTTAACTTTCTGTGTGTCAGACACTTTCCAGGTAATTATGTCATTCAATCCTTACAACACACTTTTGAGGAAAGAACTTTCACTGTCCCTATTTGATGACTGAAGACTCTAAGGGACAAGAATGTTCAGTAATCTTTTCAAGATCACAGGGCAGAGGTGGAATTTAAACCCAGGCAGTCTGGTTGAGAGCCCAGTTTAACCCATTCACTTCAGTTCCTCTCCACTAAGTCTCAGAAATCTAAGTTTCAGTGTCCTCATCTGTAACAGGAAGGTTGATACTCTCCCCTCACTCAGTTGTTTTAATACCAAAAAATTAGTGATCATTTTACAAATACTATCAATGCTAATTATTATTTCACTTATATCATTACCACTACCTATCAAATACTATTTAAGTGAAATATATGAGCAAGAATCAATTAGAATTTCCAACATGAACAGACTTACACTTTTCTCAAAAGCCAGAAAACCTGGTGTCCCAGTCCAAGACTTTCTGGTTCAAATTATTAGGTATAACAGAAGTCCTGTAATGATAAACCCCAAGTAACCAAGCAATTGTCACCTAAGGCTTGTCTTCCCCTTCTCCTTTCTCATCTGGTTCTACAAGCACCAGATGGCCCAACTGAAAACACGAGGTTATTAGAAATGCAAGCTGAAAATTGATCTAATACTTATTCATACCTCAGTTTCTATAGGTTACATTCATTCACTTGTTCCTATGAGGAGCCCAGGTCCACAAAAATGAAAACATTATTTTCTGACCCTTAAGGCCATACAACTCAATTCTCTTTCAATTTCTTGAAAGACATGATTAACCTCTTAGGCTCATTTTACTCCTCTTGTGTCCATCAATATGTTACTTCATAAGGGTTTTCTCAAATTGCTCTTAATTTTAATGGCTCCTGAAAACCTCTGACTGTTTAATAGCTCTGGTGAGATATGAAAGGGAATTTCTTCAGGATTATAAGTAATTTTTAAATCTCTGCCTGTTCTCAAAAACAATTATTGAAATAGCTTCTCTGTGCCTACTTCCAAGGTATAATAATCAAGACAGAGAATTTCCGTGGTAACCAATCTCAGAAAATCCCAGGTTGGCTGCTGACTCCTTTTTGAATCTTTCAGAGCTGTTACTACTTCCCTTGCTGCATCTTCAAAGAATGCATATAAAGAAGAAGTAAGCATCATTGTCTTTTTAATTGAGATAAAATTCACAGACTATGAATTCAAACTTGAAAGTGTATATTTCAATGATGGTTCATATATTCACAAATTTGCATGGTGGTGACCTCATTACCCTAATAAGAAACTTTATACTCATGAGTAGTCTCATTCCATCCTTCTATAGTAACAGGTTCCGGCAATCACTGATTTACCTTCTGCTCTGTTCACATGCCTATTCAGGATATTTTATTTAAATGCAATCATACAACAACATGGTCTTTTGTGACTAGTCTCTTTCATTTAGCGTAATGTTTTCCAAATTCATCCATGGTATAATAGGCATCAATACTTCATTTTCTTTGGTGCTAAATAATTTCCCATTGAATGGATAGAGCACATGTTGTTTATTCATTCATCAGTTAAAAAATAGTTGTTTCCACCATTTTGGCTAGTATGAATAATATTGCTATAACACTCATGTACAGATTGCCAGACGAACATGTTTTCATTTCTCTTGAATACACCCTATAGATTTCCTGGTCATAAGATAGTTCTGCTTAATATTTAATGATTGACAAATTCTTTTTCAAAGATGCTTTTTGTTTATAGCTATCTTGGTGATATCTCATTTGATGGGCAGGCTGAGCCAGCCACAAAATAAATAAAATAAAGAAACAAGCAAACAAATAAATAAATAAAAATTAAAAAAAAAAAAAATGACAGGAGTGTCTTTTAATAGTTAATGAAGGGCCAGCCAAATAGCTGAGCGGATTAAAGCACCTGAAAGCAGGCGCAGGGGACAGGGGTTTGATCCTTGGGCCTGCCGCGCCAGCCCCCCCCCCTCAGGGCACACTGAAACAACAATTGAGGCTGGGCCTGGTGGTGAACGCCTGTAATCCCAGGTCTTGGAAGGCTGTAAACAAGCTAATCAGTACGAGTCTAATCTTGTAGTGCAACCCTGAACACCCTATAGACCCATCCCTAAAATACAATAAATAAATAAATAAATAAATAAATCTAATGAAAATGTTCTTACCAATGAGCACAATATCTAATTTCATTTTTCATACATTGCATCCAAGTTTTTTTGCAACATTGTGACATAATTCGAATCATGATCTCATACTCTTTATCTAAGCGATGCTTCAGAGAGAACGTAAACTAGAATAAAATGCCATGGCCCAAAGGCCCTCCAGGCTATGGGAAAACTACTTCAGCACACAATTGCTCTCAATCAATCACTGGATTAATGGATGAAACACACTTCCCTTTATTCAAGCACCAGATTGGAAAAATCGAAATTTTACTATCAAAACATCAGTTCTTGTTTCTGCAAATCTTGAATATGCTAGAACATGTATCAGAGTCAAAGTTTATTTCTTTGATTATAACATCCAGTTGGACCATAAAATACAGATGGAGCCATCTCAGATAGATATGGGACCAACTCAAGTAAAATGAACTCAGAAGGAGAAAAAAATAATCTCTGTAGGGAACTTTTACATTAAATTGTAAAATCCATATCATAGTGCTTGTCTTAGTTACTCTCCATCATTACTGGGACAAATACCCAACAGTCAAAATGAAGGAAGGAAAAGTTTGTTTAGCTCACAGTTGCTGGAGGTTTCAGTCCATGTTCAGCTGGCCCAAGGCTGAGTGGAACAGGGCATAGAGTATCCAGTTCATGGCGGCGGAAAACCAACAATCACGACAGAGGCAACAGACCAACCAGGGCGCAGAGAGCAACAACCACCATCTGTCTCTCTGTCTCTCTTTATATTACATTCAGGCTCTCTGCCTCAGCCTATCCACCTTAGGCCACATCCATAATCCCAGATGTACTCAGACCGATAACCCCATCAGTACTAAAACACATAATCCCAGTGGATCATGACTCAAGTCTCAAACTCTAGAAGTCCCGCCCCATGATTGCATGAGGCTTTGGGGGGACAACTAGACATAAACCATAAAGACCTACTCACAAGTTTTGGACATGAGAATATGGACATATTCGGAGGGATTATTCCATCTACGTTCCTGTCAAATTTTCTGTCATAATGCCTTAGCATTCTGAACACATACACAGATGTATTAAGCAAAATCATTCCTATCATAGGCTATAAGTATTTACAGGGCCAGGCCTGTTTGCTCTGCATAAATCCCACATGTTCAGTCTGGCACTCAGTAGATATTTAATGATAACCTAGCTGAGGGGCCAGTTTGGTTTTGCTAAACCAGAGCTCCTAGGAGACAAAGAGGAGGAAAACTAAGATGCTATTATAAAAGGAATTCTAATGTCTACCTAAGCAGATTGCATTTCAGTGCATATGGACTGAGACTCATCAAAGATTTTTGATGAAGGTGTTAACATTATAACAACTGTGTCTTTGGATTATGAGGTCAGGATGAGAACAGGATCAATTGAAAGCAGGGTGACTGAGCAGGACTGTAGCCAGCGAGAGCTCAAAGAAGGCAGTGGCAATGACAATGAGAACCTAGGAGAGTTTTAAGTACTCAAATACATTTTAGTCAAATCTTTTCTAGAATGGAAGAAGCAAACACTACAGGGTGTGATAACTTGTAGAAGAAAAGTGGAGAGAAAAAATAGGGGAATGGAAGACATTCTGGCCTGACATTCCCAAGCAAATCAAAGCATGATGATACCAACCAAAATTATGAATACATAAAGTGGAACACATTCAAAACAAGGAAATCTTATTTGTTTCACTGTAGTTATATGTAGAGTCTGAGTCCATTGCTCACATTTAAGCAGTTGTTCAGCAGAAATTTTAAAATGTGTCCAGTGCTTAAACACAAGATCCCAGCTAGACCCAGGGAGGAGTTACTCCTAGAGAGATTTTGGTAAAAGTCGCTAAAGTGGATGAGCCAATTAAGAGAAAATTACTTGAAAGAAAAGCAGAGTGGTGGGGATGGCTGGGCTATAAAGAAACCCAAAGACAATGGAGGACAAGGCCGTGGAGGTAAAGATGAAATTGAGATTCTCAGTAAGTAGAAGGAGAAGCAGGGAAGGACGTTATGCTCTGTTCCACCAGGAAGTGTGTCCAAAGGAAGTCTAATAAATTAAAGAAGCATAAATGTGAGACTTCTTAGGTAAATGGATGCATTTTGATACCAAATTTTAAGCAAAGTAAGTCAGACACACAAGTTAAATATCACATTGTTTCTCTTACGTGAGAAACCAAAGTATAATTAAGAAACAAAAATGGAGGATAGCTACTAGGAAGTAGGCAAAAACTGTCAAATGAGAAGGAGAACAAGGGAAGGGGAGGAGAAGGGAAGGAAGGGAAAAATTGTCTTAAAAAGAGAGATGAATTGAAAGGAGTAGTTAATGCTTAAATTTTTTTTCTTCTTACTCTAGTATATTTTTCTTCCTCTTTTGAATTTCTTACAACCTCTTTGTTATTGTTTTGTTTTGTTTTCTTTAAATGAATCTTATATATTCATATCTGGTAATCTGAACAACTATTTTGCAGATAGTGTCATGTAATGCAGCAACCATTGTTGAATTGCTATTACTTTGTTTAGTGAATTCTTGTATCATTTCTAATGCTGTTCTGTTTTCTATCACTGCTTTGTATTCTTTAAAAATTAAAATAAATAAATGATAAATAAAAAGAGAATTGAAGGGAAAAATGGAAGCAAAGCTTTTATAAATGGGGAGGGGAGGAAGGGCTTAAAGGAAGAAGGGAATGGGGACAAAAATCCAGATATATACAGATACAACTTACCTGTGACGAATGCGATTATTATGTATGGCAAACTTGCACTAATAAAAAAAAATTTTCAGAGCCCTGTAATTGAGGACCTTTGAGAGAATTGTTTCTAAATGTAAGGAGGGTAGAGAAGAGAGTGCCAAGGTTTCATGGGCTCAGCTGAGAAGGGCAATCATAGTTGATCCTGATTCTTTCCTAGAGTCTGCCAGTTTATTTGAGAGTCAAGAAGGATTTCAAGGTAGTTCTGCACTCAATCTGAGTTTCAGCTGCTTAAACTTTTTTTCCAGTTTCTCTCTTTAACTGTAAAGTAAGGAAGTGCAATTGTCAAATCCTAAAATTCTGCTGAAAGTTCAATTCCTAAGCATCTGTGAAGCTGTTTTCACAATATTCTGTAAGTTAAAAATTATCTCCAAAAAGAATTCTAGCAGAGTTAGTTCAAGAAAAATGAAGTATTAAAGTCGAATAACTTCTTCTAACTTACAAATTCTTCAAGTATTATGATGATTTTGGACATAATTTGTTGCAAAACAAATTTTGCCAATTTGCTTTGTCAGCTTCCTGTTTAAAACTATTTTGCTTTAATTACTCCCACGTTAGTGATATAGATGAATTTCTATTTTTAATCACTATACAATTCATCTCTTCTACCTTTTAAATCTTAGTTCTTATTTCAAACATTGTATATTTATCATTCAAAACTTCCCGACCTATATTTACAAAGCCCATATTTTTCTATCTTCAGCATCTCTTAGAGATATATTTTCCAATTCTAAGCCTCAGTTGATGCGTAGCAGGCGAAAATAAGGAAATGATCTGAGGATACAATAGATACAGGGAAAAGGGAATGAACTTATTGAAAGGGAAAGAGTTACTGAGTTGAGAAGATGGACAGGAGAAGGAGTGGTGGAAAGAGATTTATCTCTGTATGTAAGCAAGATGGTTTGAACAATGGGAGATGTGTATTTCTGCTGATCTATGGAAAGGAGCAGCTAGTAGTTAACTTGTTTTGTCTCCTTTTTTCATTTGTTTCTACTTTTTCTCTCGTAATTTCTTATACATTTCTTTCTTGTTTCTTTCTTCTTCCAATTTTATGTACATCTATCTGGTAATATGAATAACTGTCGGAAGACAACACTGTGTATTACAACAAATACTATGAAATTCATATTACGTTGTTAAGTGAAATTCTGCATCGCTTGTCATTTTTTGTTTCAACACTATTTTGTGTTCTCTTTATAAAATAAAAAACAAAAAATGAAAAAAAAAATAAGGAAATGACAACATGAAGCCAGAAAACATGAGAAAAAAAAGGTGCTGAAACACAAAACCTAGATCTCAGGCTTTTGACTACTAAATATCTCAATCTTGTATTACTGACACTGAAGAATATTTCTTTATTATGAGGGACTATCCTTTGCACTATAGGATGCTTAACAGCATCTCTGGCCTATACTCACTGATCCTAATAGCAACCCCCTGTCCAGTGCTGACAATAAAAATGCCACCAGCCATTACCAAATAGACTCTGGTATACAAACTTTCTCTGGGTTGAGAACCAAAACCTTAGAAAAAGACCAGATTTAAAAAAAAAACAAAGATGAGTAAGAGTTCTGCACTCAAATACTTTAACAAAGCAAGAAATAAAGTGGCAAAGTGGAAAATTAGAAAACATTAGGATTAGGTACTAATCCCCACTTGTTTGCAGACTGCTTAGGATTCTTCAGCATTTGATGTATCTAAGCCAGATTCCAGACTGATTCCTGTAAAACACATAGCTGATCATATTATACGCTCAGGCTTAAAAACCCACCAACTTTTGCTAGTCTCTTCAGCAGAGTTTCTCAGCTTTGGCACTGTCTGCCTTGGTGAAATAAGTCTTCTTTGTGGTTCCATCCTGAACACTGTCAGTGCTTAGTAGCATCCCTCTGTGATAGGCCGAATAATGTCCCACTAAATATTCAGACCTAACTCCCTGTTACCTGTGAGTACATCACAGTAAATGGAATTAAGATGTAATTAAAGATCACTGATCAGGTGACCTTAAAATGATGAGATTATTTTGGATTATCCAGGCGAAGCCAATATAATCACAGAGTCCGTGAAGACAGTCAGAGAAACAAATGACCAGGGAAGACAAGGGTGTGACATGGTTGATTCTGAAGTTGAAGAGAAGAGGCCCCTGGCCAGGGAAAGGCAACATACCCTATACACTTTATAAGAAACACAATCCTCTCAGTGTGTTGAATTTAGCCTAGTGAGACCTAGTGGAACCTCTGATCTCCAGAACTGTAAACTACTAAATTTGCATTGCTTTAAGCCATGAATTTTGTGGTTATTTGTTAAAACAGTTATGGGAAGTCAATATGATACCACCTTCACCAGTTTTAACATGCCAAAATGTCTATAGACACTTCATGATGCCTGCTGGGGGAAAGTCACCTTCAGGTTCAGAGTCACTGCTCCGTGTAAGTGTCCAAACTCTTGAGAAAGGCACAGTGGTATTCTTCAGAATACCTGGTAAACGTGGTCATCCAACTAACAGGGAGATACTCCCAATGCTGCAAACACATCAAACTTCTCACTTCAGAAACACTCTGTGCTCTTTCATCTCTCTGTGCACATCATGCTAATGGGCTCTCTGAATGGTAAAGAATGTATTTTGTTTCTTCTGTGACTTCAGTTCACATCTATACCAATCCCCTTGCCCAATTTGCTAGAAATCAAGTTTTAACAGGTTACTACATGGGGACCTTTATGATTGCTGCATATATTAAACCACAGAGGTCCTAACGTTCCCTTCCAAGTACATTATTTCTCTGAAGCCTCTGTAATTATTCTTTGCCTAAAACTCACATTATCAACATCTCTGTGCACCCGTGTGCTATTTTCTCTCTCATCAATAGTTGACCTCCCCACACCAAAAAAAAAAGATGACCTTCCTGTTTTCATCTTGTATATTGCAGATATATTTGAAAATCAAGTTGAATCATTCTCTACACAGTGAGAATGGCCCCCATCCCAGAAAGGACAAGAAGTTACCATTCTTCCCACTTTACTCTCCCATGTTGCTGATCCTTCTGCACTCCGCCTATTCGTTGGCTAATCCTTCCCTTCATTAGATCATTAGACTGAGAGTTCCTTAACAGTTGAGGGCATGTTAGAGTCTCTGTATTCTCAATAACTAGAGAAATACTCCTGCTCAACAAATTTCTGGAAGCAAAAGGTAGTAGCACATACTTGTGATTACAGGTTTACAAGAGGAATACAAGTTTGAGGTTAGCTTGAGCAATTAAGTGAGACCTTATCTCAAAATATATAAAGTAAAAGGGGCTGAGGATATAGCTCAGGGTTAGCTTAGTTCAGTCTGTAGTAAAAAAAATGTCTGTGACATGAATGAGGAAAAGTATAGGAGTCATGGATGGATGAACAGAGATCACTTTACGTATTACAAAAACTGGTCAGCTATGGGCATAATCCCAGCTCTGGTCCACAAGAATTAAGAGGACTAAGGGCCCAGGAGATAGCACAGCAGTATAAGCACCTGCCTGGCAAGAGCAGTATTCCAAGTTCCATCCTAAGTACCAGAGGAAGGGGAAAAAATAAATAGGAGGACTACAGGATTGAAGCAAGAGACAGCATCTCTCTATCTCTAAGCAGGGGCAGGGCAGAGCTCAGCTACTGAAAACACAATTTGAAAAACATGCACCAATTCTCACTATGTAGCCTGTAGCCCTTTGTCTATTTCCCTTTTCTACCCTCAGATATTCTATTCAGCATTTCCACAAAACCAATGTTGCTCAAGCAGTGCTGAAACACATAATGTGGAAATATTAACAGAGAGTCATACCTGAGTTTGTCTAACACCTTCCAGGATTAGGCCATAAAACAGCCATTTTTGAACGCTGAGTGAGCACAAGGAATAGAGCTGCAGGCATCTATGAGAGTCCTGGGACCTGCTGTATCAACAGTTTAGGTATAAACAAGAAGATATGCTGAAATCCACCAAATGGAAATGGATGTGATCTATCACTGGCTAAGCCTGAAAGTGAACGCTCCAGTTTTCTAACAGATTCAGGGAAAGAGAAATAGAAAATTTGTGTAAACTTTTACAGGTACAGAAAGTCTGCAGCCTCACTTCAGAAGGATGCACATGGTATTGGAATCAGAAGAGAAGATCCCTGGGAGACTTCTCGGCCAGCTGTGAGTCCTTTGGTTGGCATTCACAAGATAGCCAGAATGGGGCACTACAGTCAACTTCGCTAATGTAGCTACTTTCATTTGTGATTCTCACCCCCAGAGGACATTTATCACCTTCTAGAGACACTTTTTTGTGGTACTGGTAGAAGGACTGCTACTGGCATCTAGTGGGTAGATACCAGGGGTGCTGCTCAACCACCACCATGGAGGGCGACCCACAACAAAGAACATTTCTTCTGCAGGTGTCAGTAGTATCAAATCTGAAATTTCCTGAGCCAGGGTAGCCAGGAAAAGTACAAGGATCAAATCTGCATGAACCTGGTCTCCCTTCCATGGCCTCTAAGCAACAGTGCAAGGTGCTGCTTTGCTGGACTGTTGGCAATCATCAACAAATATTTTCCTTTAGGATAAAGAATGCAGCTTGCTTGCAAGTGAGAAAGATAAGTAGTGCCCAACAAGATGAGTTTTCTTGGATTTTGAGAGTTACAAAGTGTTAAACTTTTCAAAAATAATCCAAATCATTAAATCCCAGACCTAAGATTTGGTTAGGTTGTTTTGGCCTCTGTTAAACAAAATCAGTGTCTGACCTGCATGCCAGAATTCCAACAAATCACTTTGCATCTGCCTGTATCACGAAGAGATTCCAGCTACCTCATCCCTATACAGACATAAAACATTTATGGAGAACTCTGCTTTTGCTACATGGCTATGTACTCAATTTTTTGAAAAGTTAAAGTGTTACATTTATTTTAACACATCAAAATGAAAGCAAAGGTGCAACACTGCAGAACAATATACAGAGTGTATCAGAGATGCAGCCTGTCTAAAAATCATGCTGCAGAAAAGATAAAGAATGACACAGTGCAGAACAAGCCTGGTTTAATCAAGAAACTTTCGTAATTAATTTATTTTTTGGTACCAGAAATCGAACTGAGGACCTCGTACTTGCCAAGGAGGCACTGGTGCCATTTGCTATATTCTGGCCCAATTAATTGATTTTTGACCCTATGTAATTACAATAATCTCAAAAGGATTTGACAACAACTTATTTTTTTTCTATTTCCAGTCTTCCTAAGTAGATACAGTTTTGCTCACAATAAAGCTAATTTTAAGAGCACATGAAAGTTGAGTACAACAATAACATTAAATCCAGCAATCCAGAGTAATGAAGGGTAACAGATCCTGGATAAATGCACTTAATAGCATTACTGTAGTTAGATCAGATGCCTGTCCATTGATTGCAAGATTTTTATAGATAAGAAAATAATTTTCAACAAGTGTGACAATCTGCAGTCAAACACTCTTTGGTGTCTTATAGTACATTCTAAGTACAGTGTGTGCACTTGTTAAGAACAGTAAGACCATTCGTCATAACACAATTGATTTCAAACATGAATACCAGTGGCTCTATAAGAAGTTGGTTTACTGTTTCATTTATCTCATGTCCTTGAGATTAATCTGATAATGTGTGCTTCTGAAACGAAAGAAGGTATCCAGCTTCTCATAAAACATGAGAGTTCAACATTTTTACTTTTGATAAAAATAGCCATGTGCTTCAAACTGAGTCCTCTAGTTTGAAGTTCACATCTGCTTGCTGCCTGACTTTTCTTGCTCTTGCCTAACTTCCTCAAGAAAATGAGCAGCAGCATAATTAGTCAGATTTATCGGACGTTTTTTGTTTTGTTTTGTTTTGCTTTTTGCAAGCCATACTCTTATAGCAGTCATTTTGACACAGTACCTCACATGAATAACACGTGATGCTAGTATTTCTGATAGATAATGCTGGTTTTTCCATTAAAACTGAAATCTAATTTATCTCATGTTCATAGAGTTGACTATGATCTTAGACATTATTTTCAAATTGTTTTGCTTGGTTGTGTTTTCTTTAGTCTAAATCTCTGGCAATTACACAGTATTCCATTTCATTTCTGTAATGCTAACTGTGCTTTGAAATATTTAATTACAACCAATGGGATCCTCCTTCCCTTACAGAAACAGATCCAAGGCAAATCTATAGAGTTTGTGGACTCAAAGGGATAGGAGTCATTTTTACACCAACCACTACTTATCCTCTAAAAGTATGCTGCTTTCCAAGTACCCACCAACCACAGTCTCCTGATAGCTCTATTCTCCATTCTTAACCAAAGTACAAACATTTTAAGGGTATCAAATAGCTGTCTGAGTTCCCTATCTACTGTTGATTCTTGATTCATGTTTATTTCACTAATTAATAGTGGGATTTGGGCATATTTACATGATACTTCATATTCATAGGCAAAAAAAGTATCAGTACCATGGATTTCTGAAATTACACCTTTAGAGAAAAAGAAATTCAAACTAGAGAATTCAAGTAGTCCATAAAGACTCCGTTCTGCCTCCCAGATGCATGTGAGCTCACACATATACTCAGCGACATGTTTCAGAAAAATATTCCTGTTATTTTGTGTAGAACGTGGTATGTCTAATCTGATCATTATAAACAGCTTATTAATAAATCATTTAAGTTTCAGAAACTATCAACATTGGGTGAAGGAATCAGATGACCCTTTGAAATTGCCTACAGCACAAATAGGAAAGCAGAACACCATCTCTTTCAACAGCTTCCTTAACTGCTCCAAATTGGAGCCAACCAGTCCTAAAGGACACTTAGGTGTCCACTAGGTTTGTCCCCTTTCCAGGCAGCCTTTGCCCAGCCTGAGTCTAATAGCTACACCATGGAATCTCCTCAAAGGGCTCTTGGTATCATAAATACTAAAAAAGAAAATAAAGACAACTCCTAGAACTGCATGGAGTTTCCAGTTCGGGGCCATGAGACTGTATTGCACTGGTCCCTACCTCGGACTTCCACACGATGTAGGGGTGACCACGACTGTTGGATGGGGGCTGAAACTTCCTCTGCTGGAGCCACCTCCTGGGAGAAGCAAAGATGCCATTGGGGCCTCCTCCGGAGGAACAGAGGATGCTTGCAGTGCTGCGGCCACTGCCTGGCCCGGCCAGGACTGAAGGCAGGTCCCAAGCCATGCTCTTCTTGAGACTACTTCGACCCAATGGGACCTCGTAGTCAAAGTGGAAGCTGCCAGAAGGTGACTTCTCCTGCGGAGTGCTGGGTGTGGAGAAGGACGAGCAAAGAGGTCGGGGTGTTGGGAGCCGGTTGGCCCGAGAGTTTGGGCTCCGGGGAGAAGGCGCGGAGCGGTAGCCAAGCCCTTCAGCTAGAGGGTGCGGGGAGTAGGGGCGGCCGGCTGTGGCCCCCTGAGCACAGTCTGTGCCCGGCTCGCTCCCGCAGCCTCCGATCAAGGCTGGGTCCAAGCTGCGAGTCTGGCGCAGCTTCCTCTTGGAGAAGCCCTTGGCTGAGGCCGCGCCGCCAGATGCGGGCGAGGAGCAGGAGAAGACGCTGTGGAGCAGGCTCTGGGCAGACATCTCGGAGAATCTGTGCCTGAGGGCTACCTTCTTCTCTCTGCTGGAATCTGGGAGGCTTCAGGCTGGGAAAAGACGGCTTCTTGGGAAAAGCTTCCACGCAGGGCACCCTGAGGACAGTGCAGGGCTCATGCACCGCCAGCGCGCTCCAAGTGCCCCTGAGGGGCCAGCAGCAAGAGATCCATCTCCAGCCTTCTAGGAGAAAAGGCTCCGACCGCTAGAACCTTCCCTGTAGCTCAAGTAGTAAACTACGTAAGGAAGAGTTAGGAGGGAGGTCAGGCGCTCGCTCTCTCTCTAGATTCCCAGCTCCAAACAGTCCGCGCCACTCCCCCTTCCTAGCTTAGGCGGGAGACGCTGCGCTCGAGCACTCTGGTTCTGGACAACCTCGAAGTCTCCAGCAAGCTCCTCCTCATGGCCTGAGGACCGTTCAGAGGGCTGGGAAGGAGGCTGCCTGGGCGAGCGCCCAGGGAACGTCCACCGCGCTCCTCAGCTCGGTGAGAACTTCACCGGCACCGGAGCTGAGCTTCCCAGCTGCGTCCTCGGTGCACCCTCGCTGCGCCCGGTCCTCAGAGCCTTTGGTTTGGGGCTCCGCTGGGCTGCTGCGACCACTCTTCCGACTCGCAAAACCCAAAAGTGCGACCAAGTTCAAGGCTCCTGCGGGATCTCCTGGGACACCTCTCAAGGGCTAAGTGACTAAGACGCCAGAGATTTGCCCACTGAGCTCAGCGCTACTCGGAAAGGAGAGAGTTCAGGGGACCTCCTCAGGATGGGGGCCCATGCTCCGCAGTAGAGTGACACTTGATATTCGCAGCCAGCTTGGGGCCTAGGACAGACTCAGAGGTGTCCCCGCACGCTTGCGCTAGAGGCGGCGGGTAGGGAGTGGCCGGGATGGGTAGGGCCAGAGGAACCAAGGATCTGGAGCAGGGGCGGAGCCTGGAGTAGGAGAAAGCAGGACGTGAAGTTTTTTCCAGGCGCCAAATCTGGGAGCAGCGCAGAGGGGCAGATAGCCGGTCCCCGAGGAGAAAGTCGGGAAGACGAAAATGCAAACCTTTTCTCCAATCTCCCCTCCCCCAGACGGAGGGCGCTGAGGCTCCACTCACGTTTCTGGAAAGAAGCGGAAGTGTCAGATTGCACCCCACCCACTGGTGTCGGGTGGGCAGCCTAGGACAACTGTTAGTGAAGCTGGAGTTAAATCACCGCCGCCACCACCGTGTTTGTTTTTTAAACGGAAGGACAGAAGTACTGTCAAATGCTGCAAATACCCATTAATCAGTTGGAGGTAAAGACCCAAGAAAAGTAGAGAGGATGGTGGAGTCCTCTCAGAGTAAGGCTGATGAGAGGAACAGAGTATTCCTGGAGAAGGGTCAGAGGAGGAGCCTCGGAAATAAGAGCTGACAAAAGTGACAAAAGGATCTGTCTCTGGTTCTGCACCCGGAGCCTCAGGGTGTAGCAACTCCCGGCCACGATGCTGGGCGGCTAGCTGGGCAATGCTGGCAAAATCAATATCCCGAGCTTCCAGATGAGTCTAGAAGGAGCTTCTGTGGCTGAACCCTCAAGACAGAGAAAGCACAAAGTGTCAGCCACCTCTTCTGAGGCTTTTTGCTGGAATGCTTGGGTTTGGGAAGGTGTCTTAACAACTCTCTCAGTAGGGAGCAGACAAAAAGTTGGAAATGCGAAATACCCTTTGTTTGTGTGTCCCCTTTCACCACGTTGGAATGAAAATAATTTTATATAAGTGGAAAGATCACGTGATTAATTTGATTTAAAAATTTACAATGAAATTATAAACACAGTGTTTGACAAAATAAAACTAGTTACCTTAATAAACTTGATTTTAGAATTTGTCCCTATATTACTATCAGGATAAGTAATTTAGTGTGACCTTTATAAAAAGCCATTTGATGTGCAAAGATGTAGAAGGAGATAGGTGGGGAAATCTAGCAGAAAATTCTTTACCTATCTGAAGGGCTGTGACACATGAATCTTCGCTGTAGACTGTACTCCTGTCAGGAACTTCAGGGAAGGGGGAAGAGGCCCCTGAGCTCTTTCTTATGCCTTTAAGGACCTGTATGCAGCTTGAAGACAGAGCAAGACTCTAACTTCCCATCGTACTTAGGGCTATCCATTGCTTCACACCCTGAAAGACATAAATGTTGTTAAGTGGCTGTCAATCAGTGTACAACTAACAGACAACATTTATGATCCCTTGCTGACCTGCCTGACTACACACCTTCAGATTTTTTTTTCAGGGGATGTTGCTGTTTGTTTTCTTCCCTCCTCACACAAGTCACCTTGAAAGTAAGTGTGTGGGTCTTGCCTGACTTCTCTTGGGTAACAAACAATACCTTGTAGCTTGCCACTAATAATGAAAACACCTAGTAGTCGTCTGTACTAGTGAAATGCCAGGACATGGTTATGCTTTATTGGGTTTTGGCATTTGAGATAGATTATTAACAGAGGCACACTTTACAGGGCCACTTATAACTAAAGGGAGTGGAGTAAATGTAATTTATAATTCATATGAATTCTATGCCTCTAAGCCCAGATGATGAATACAGAGTTGAAAGAACAGCCTGCTGCATTTGTGTAACATGAATTTCCCAACACAAAGGCAAGCATTCATGGTTGTGGGTGGAGAGCCAGTGAGCGGAACTCTTCTATTGGAACTCCAGGGCTTGCAGCACACACGTACCAGTTAATTCATCAGCTTGATTCCCATGAGCATTGACCCTCCATTAGCCTGAAACTTGCTTCATGGTTGGAAACAATGAATAAGTGATTTTAAATACATTTGTGTGAGCCCTAACTATGGACATGGCTTAAGAAGCACACTGTAAGCAATTCTATTGTGTGAACCTCATGGACTGTATTTAAACAAACCTAGTTGGTACTTACTATTGTTCAACCTGGCTGCTTGATGCAATTCAGAGATACAATACATGAGATGTATGAGGCTGCTACAAGCTTGACATAGCATACTGTTTTACAGTAAATATTTTATAAAACTGGGACTATACAATAACAATAAAAAATATAGTACAGAATTCATATTCCAACCATGTAGTCATTATTATAATTATCAGGTATTACGTACTCTACATAATTGTGTGTGTTCTACTTTTATACTATAAATAGCACAGGTTTATTTACACCCACATGCCCACAAACACAGGAGTAATGGATTGAACTATTACATCACTAGGCAACAGGAATTTTTCAGCTCTGTTATCATCTTATGGAATCATGGTATATATGGTCTATCTAAAATGTCTTTTTAAGGCAAAGGATTATATTCATTTAGTTAAGCTGGAGCTCTTCTTACGAATTCAGTTGATGTAAATATGTGTACATTTGAGTAGAAAAGTGGTAGGTCTTCTGGAAAAAAAGATTTTCTAAGAAATTACTTGGATTTGGTTTGGATATTTTAAAAGCTATTTTGAGTTTCGACCTGACTCATATTAGGCTTATATTGCAAGCATGATTTATGGTATATTCATTTATTCCTGGTTAGGGTAGACTATCTCATTCTTGTTTGTTACATAATCCCTTCCACATTACTCTTTATGATTGACTACCAGGTTATACCAAATCCATCGAAAAAAGTTCTGTGGGTTTCATTAACCAGTTTGAAGAGCTAGTAATTGTGTTGCTTTGATCCCAAGGATTTTGTTCATAATTAATCAACTAGCTTCAAAAGCAATATACCATCTAGTCTAAAAAGTATATTTTAAAAATATACTTTCAAACATGTCTCTAAGATTTTGCTCCATTATTAGGGCATTTTACTATTTAAAAAGTAGTATCATACATATTTATGGGTAGTTTTTTATCAGAGGCATAATTAAAGCTTTAGCATACTATTTTTAAAGGCACACAGCAGTCTTTTAGCTACCCATTCCCATTATAATTATCAGAGAACTTCAGGATTTTTTTTAAAAAATGACACTATTCCATGTGGTCATAATCCAGGTATACACCAATGGAAGCTATAGAATCCTGGGTCCGACATCTAGGTATCCTTTTGTGTAGGACCCTAGAGAATGCATCAATATTTTTTCTATTTCCTTGAGAGACCATGCTGCAAACATATATGTCTTACCATCAAAGGATGTATTCTGATACTTAATCTAAATTTCCCTTTTCTTAACTTTATCCCTTGAAAGTTTTCATATCTCAAGCCAAAATTCCTCTTTACTCTTGTTGTTTAGACCTCCAAGCTATTTGTAGATTTTTATCATGCCCCTTGGGTCTGACTCTGTGGTTTGGCTACACTATAAAGTTTTTTTAAAAAATTTAATTTTACACTATAAAGTTTATATTTTGCTTTAAAACCGTCATTGTTGATGTTGTTCCCTGGCTCCCCTCCAGATGTTTATTTCTTTTCAGTTCTGAAGTCTAGGTTAGGGCAACCTACTTTGCCCTTGTTTGTTATATAATTCCATTACTTAAATAGTCCCTACTCACAGTAAACTTTTTGATTGAGTACCATATAATATTTCAGACTTGTATCTGATTGGCTCCCACGTCTTAGTTAGCATCACTGATATTTTGTTTCATCCTGCCTGTCCAAGTCTCTCAAACTGATTGTGATCCCCCAGATATCATTTCGATGTTCTTAGTAGGTAAACAATTCTTAACATCTAATTCAACCATGGAAGTCAAATATTCTGCCTCCAAGCTCTGAAACATGAAAAACGGGCATCATTTTCTTCTATGTGACATGGGATATACGAGAAGTGTGTGGAGAAATTTTAGAGGACCTACATGTGCTAACTACAATAGCCAGACTGCTCATGGTTAACCTGCTTCTTGACTAAAACTAGGACTTTTTGGAACTAAAATAATAATATTTCTTTAGATTCCTATTTCATAATCTCCTCTGACTATAACTGCTAAGGCATTGAAATTGCAAATAATGAATGTCCGTGAAGGTAAATCTAGTTTTTTAATATTAGCATATGTTTTGTCTTTTATTAAATTTATACACAAACATGCCAGCTCTGCATTCCATACCCAACTAATGTCAAAATAAACAAAGCCCAAGGCCAGCCAGACAGTTCAGCAGATTAAAGCACCTGCTTAGGCAGATGCAGACACCAGGGTTGGATCTTGGCATGCCATGCCAACCCCAACCCTGGGACCCACTGAGAAGGCGATTGAGACTGGGCATGGTGGTGCCTGCCTGTAATCTCAGTGCTTTGGAGGCTGAAAACAGGGGAATCACTACACGTCCAATCTGTGTAGTGAGAAATTGTAGACCCTGTACTAAATACATCAAAAAAATAAAAGAAGAAAAAGAAAATCCAAATGATTATTATTCATATTTCTAAGTCCTTCCCCCACTCTGGGTGCCTAATTTCATCATCTCATACCAGTTGTGACCTTAAAAAGATCTAATTTAATGAAGAGAAAGACTCCTGTCTCTGTTAACACCTGCAATGAACACAGAGGAAAAAGTCACTTGGAACACTGTATGTTCTCATTTTCTGTGTGAACATTAGCATTAGGCTTGTTTCTTAGTGTTCATTGATTTATTCTGAACCAGTGGTGGCAAATCAATGACACATGTGCCATGGTGGGTACGCAGAGCCCTCTCTATTGGCACACAAGCCAGGTCGGCCCAGCATCACCCCAGCAGCAGCTTACTGTCAGATATTTAGGTTTCGTTGCAGAATTGGTCTTTTGGGATAAATAAGTAGGATTTGGATTCAGTTTAAGCACTCAGTCTAAAGAATCTAGACTTTAGACAGTAGGAGTTTTGCAAAGGCATATTTTTCGCTGTCATGTTTATTGCTTGCACAGGTACGAGTACAGTGCTTCTAGATGTCAACTTGGTATCCAAGTAAGCAGGACAGATGAAAAGTTAAGCTGTCTAAGACTCATAAATCCTAGACACAATATGGATGTGATTAGAGAGCACAGGGCCACTCCTGAATCAAACCTTTCTTGTTGTTTAGCTGAGGTATTTGAAAGAAGCTTCCGACATCAAATCAAAAAATCACGATGGTCATCACTTTCGTTGCTGGTTTTGAAACTTGAGCTCAAGAAACTTTGAGGAATATAAATTGGCTGAAAGCCAAATTTAATTTTGGCTGATAAAACAGTTTTTGGTACAGCTGTGTGCCAGTGATGTTCTTTCTTTGCTATTTTTATTTTTCTTCTACTTTTGTGGATGGAAGCTTTCTTTTTTTGATTATTAGTACAATTTAGATATACATGGTGATTACAGTGATAATAGGGAATTTGCACTTGTGCATGATGTATCTTGATTCTTTTTTTTCCATTTCCCTCCCACCCCCTTCATCCCTCTCCCTCTCCTTGTTTACAAAGTGTTGTGTCAATTTTATCTTTGTTTTTCATCTTTTCTTTTCCCTTCCTTCCACCCTCTCTCCTCCTTAGTTCTTCTTTCCTTTTGGACAATTATTTCTAGTTCGTAATATCTGTTATATATTTTTGTTCTTATTTACACTTTCAGATTCTCACACAGAGATGCAATGTAATATTTACACATGTGTATCTGATTTACTTCACTGAAGTCTGTGGTCTCAAGGCTCTTCCATATAGTTACAAATGTGTCAAGTTTATCCTTTGTGGCAGAGTAGTACTCCATTGTGTTAAAAAACCTACGCCATTATTACTTGTTCATCAGTTGATAGGCATTTAGGTTTTTCTCAGATGTAGCTATTACAAACTGCTTCTATCCACCAAGTGGGAAAAAATTTTCATCCAGTTGTTCTTCTTCAGACAAAGAACTAATATATATAACATAGAAAAATATCAGACTCTCCCCAGATTTAAAGACTCAATACCAAAGTGGGCATCTGAGATGAATATACACTTCTCTGATAAAGAAATATAAATGGTAAATAAAACATATGAAAAAATGTCCAGCATCACTGGTCATTTTATAGGCATGAATTCATCAGTACTGAGATTCTATCTCACTCTGGAAAAAATGGCTATTATCAAGAAATAATCTCACAAAAAATGCTAAAAGGTCTATAGAGAAAAAAGAATGCTTGTCCACTGTAGGTGGGAATGCAGACTGCTGCAGCTACCATGGAAATAAGTGTGAAAATACCTAATAAAAAGTAGGACTAGATTTCTACTTAACCTAGCTATTCCCCTTCTTGGTATCTTCCCAAAAGAATTAAAAGAATCATGCCACAGCAATATAAGCATACCCATGTTTGTAGCAGCATAGATTGTAATGGCTAGATCTAGGAAAGTATTCTTTTTTATTATCTCCTGTATTAACATTTATTAAGTAACATTTCTAGCAAAACGAACTACAAGTTCAATAAACAAATTCACATTGACAGGTTTGATTTTCACCCATTAGCCAATTTGGAAAAGAAAAGCCATACTGATCAAAGTGATAAAATTTTAAAAAGTACCTTTTCCTTGCTACGTACAGTGTTTTTAACTAAAATTTCAAACTGTTACCAAATGCAAAGTCCCAACTGTGGGATTCTCATAACACAGATTTGTCTCTTATGTAATTTTGATGTAATCATACATACAGCTATCTAAAAACCATATACTCGATTGGGTAAGAAACTGAAAGTAAACCTGTGAGAATTATACTCCACAGTAAATACCTCAATTCCCTTGTCACTGAGAAACTTGACCTACTTAAGACATCTTGGGATAACTTACAACTCTTTGTTTTGGGGAAATTTTTTTGTACTTTGGCCAAATATTGAGGGGATTTTACTCTAAAATCTAGGGCTGTAACTTAACCTCCCAACACTCCTTTTCCTAGGTAACACAATTATGAATTCAGAAATCCAGATAACTCTTACTTGATCACCAACATTTCAGAACTGAGCCTGATAAATGTACTCTTATAAGTCTCAAAATTAATTTTATTAGAGGCTAGTATATGGTTCACCTGTGTTAACTACTTAGAGGATTTGAAAAACTAGTTACAGTAGTTATAGTATCATACCCCAGGAATGTGTATGAATGTCAATTAAAAAATAATATTTCAGTTCTAGAAATAATATTCCATAGCATGTTTTAGAACTATTTTCAGGATGAAGAAATTTGCAATTATGTAAAAATTGGTAGATACTTTGTAAATTATTCTAAAATATCCATAGTCTAAACATTCTTCAGTAGTTCCAAATTTAGAAAATAAAAAACATGATCTTTCCTCTGAAATTTCGACCTTTTCCCCAATAATTTTTACTACTTTAGTATTGAATGGAAATATGAGTATCTACTGTGCCCACTATTTTTTTTGTTATGACAAGGCAGAAATAGGTACAAAAGGAAATGAAGATAAAGGTCAAGTATTACTGTGCTCTGTGTGTGTGTGTGTGTATGTGTGTGTGTGTGTGTGTGTGTTTGTGCGCACGCATATGTATGTGTGTGTATTCTCATGACCTTTATTAAGAGTTTATGTACAATATATAGATGTATTTTGACAACTGCATTTACCCATTAAACCACCATCATAATCAACAGGCAGAACATCACCAAAATATTATTGTGAATGTTAGGTGAACACTGACAACTTGATTTTTGAAGTGCTTATAATGCACGGATAATGCCTTCAGTCTGCTCGGAAGAGGACCAGGCAAAGATGAAAACAAGGGAGGGAAGACAAAATAGCTGAGGTTTTTTCTTTCTGTCTTAGATGATGTTTGCCTAAATAGTATATCTGGTCCTAACTCTGTTGTGTAGGCCTGTTTGGGATTAGAATGCTTACATGTGTAATCAAGGTAAAATGAAGTCAGACTGGGTTAGAATGGGATCTGAATCTAGTAACTTGTGTCTTTGTGAGAGAAAGGAAAAAACATGGATACACATGAACACACACACAGACACATACATTCACACATGCATGCATGCACACACAAAGGTCATGTGAAGATGGAGTAGATGTTGCACTGATACAGCTATAAACCACGTAACATTACCAATTGCTAGCAACCACCAGAATCAAGGAGAGAGATTGAACAAGCATTCAGAAGGAATCAACTCAGACTTCAAGGCTCCAGAACCATGAGAGAGTAAACTTCAGTTTTTTTAGCCACCCACTTCGTAGTAATTTGTTATGACATCCTTAGAAAACTTATACATGCCCAAAGCACAGCATGCCACAGCTTGGTTCTCCTACTTTGAAAAAATGTAATGAGACCCAGAGCCAAGAAATTCACTGAGCAAAAGGTAATCTCAAAGGATTATTAAATAAAGCACAAATATGGCTGATGAATGAATGCTTGTCAGTATTTCCTTTACAAAGAAATGAGAGAAATGATTGACTGGTTGTCCTAGCGCTAAGCATGGTGTCACTGTCACATCCACAGTCTGATAGCAGTTTGGTCCCTGTCATGGCTCTAATCCTTTAAGATGGAGTTCATCTTTTGCCTTAGGAAACTTCTCCCATTTTGAACA
This sequence comes from Capromys pilorides, assembly GCA_004027915.1. NCBI lineage: Eukaryota > Metazoa > Chordata > Mammalia > Rodentia > Capromyidae > Capromys > Capromys pilorides. The sequence goes on along the minus strand of PVKN010005475.1, from coordinate 6,906 downwards.
TTTGTTTCAAGAAATGTGTCTGGACTTTAGCTTTGTAATTAGTCAACAGTATGCAAAAATATACTGAAATGTAAGCTCAAAAGGAACACTCAACTCCAGAGGGAAAGGTATTTTAGTGTGTTTTTTTGATGTTTAATTCCCTGAGCACTACAAGAGTCGATCACACACTTTCATGCAGAATTATTCAAGAGCTAACATAGGTCAGAGAGAAATCCCTACCAAGGGACACACTGGAGGTGTTCAAGCTCTTCGTCAGAAGAAAACCAAAGCTTGGTAAGGCTTACTCTAGGCAAAACTTCCAAGGACCTGTTTAAATAGTGGAGCCACTTAAGTTCAGAGCTGGATGTCCTTCATTTGCCTCCTGTATGATTTATTGAGAATTCCTTGGGTCTTTTTCACACTTCACTGCTTTCAGGCATGACACAGATTAGAGGCATACCAAAGAACTCCCATCCCCCTTTAAAGATATAGGAACAAAAATAAGACACTCACAGGATTGCAATATGCAGGTTGTTGATCAGGGAGCTAAATTCAGGAGATTGTCCTCAATTTAAATAGAAATGGTTTTATAGAGTTGATAAATGCAAACTGTTAGACGTTGTTGGAAGTTTATAGAGCAATACAAATTTGTATGTTCAATCTCTAACATTCCCAAGACCATAAGTTTCATAAAACAAGAGCTATCACTCATTTCCTGTAGATTCTTAGTACTAAAACAGCTTGTGTCACATAAGAAGGTGTCCATCAATAATGATACACCGACCTCTGAGCCCTGTGTCATCTTGGACTTGACACATCCAGGCCTTGATGATCTTGCTTTTATTTTTGGTGTTGGGGATCAAACCTAGGGCCTTGTACATGCAAGGCAGGAGCTGAGACACATCCCCAGCCCCAGAGCTCACTTTCTGTGTCTCAGAAACTAGAATTATCCTTAGATATTGGTAGAAAAGATCTCTGTTAACTTGCCTTGCCACAGCAAGCCTAAAGTGAGTAATACTAATAAGGCATATGCTTATCAAACTGCTGATAGTTCATTGAATGCATGACCTTTGGTTGGACATGTCCAAGTTTGAGTCCTAGGTCCATTTACATAGTGTGTGTGTGTGTGCGTGTGTACATGTCCATGTATTTGTGTGTGTATGTGATTGCCAAAAAGAGAGACAGAGGCAGAGATATCAACCAACCAACTGACCTTGAGTAGCTATTTAATTTTTGAGATGTTCAGTCTTTCTTTATTACATCAAACTAACAGCTATGAAGTGTAAAGCATTTAATATATTTGCTAGCATAGAACAAATACAAAATAACTGCTAAATTTTGTTAATAAAATTTGTTAGCATGATTTTAGTAATAAGACACATTATATGGCTTGTCCATGCTTGTCTAGCTTTGCACAATATCACGATATTAAATACCTAGGAACAATAACAGCAAAAATAATAACTACCAATCTTTAGTAATATGCATTACTACTGCAGGTACTGGAGCATGGACTTTACATGGGTTATCTTACTTTATTCCCATACTTCCATGAAGTAGCTTCTACTATCTTCATTGTCCATCAAAGGAAACTGAGTTCCCACGTAAATCTGCCTAAATAAGCTGCTAAATCAGTGGAGCCAGGATTTTCCAAGTTATCTGGAAAAAGATGGAGCCAACAAACTGATCTTCTTAAAACTCACTTGAGTTTTAAAAACAGGTTTTGTATGCCAGGTGTGCAACAAACAGAGAAGTCATGCCAATTTTTTCATTCACCGTATTCAGACCACATTTCAATAATGCAAGATATCAATGCAAGAGGTCAGATATGAAGGAAAAGAAGAGAGCTTAGAATCTCTAAAAGGTCTGTTGTTGACTAAAACCTGTACCTAAATTGTTTCTACACATTACCATGAGGTAAATACTTTTTTTGGTACTGAGACTCAAACTCACCAACTCACACTTGTCAGTCAGGTGCTGTGCCACTCAGCTATATCCCTGGCCCTTGAGGTAAATGCTCTTATTCATATTTCATAAATCAATGATTCATACATCTGTCCAGTGTCAAAACCCAGCTATTTCCAATCATACTTCTTGAAAGTTAAAACTACTAAACAAAGCTGAAGTATTAGAGTCATAATAAGCACAAACATGTACAAGAATATCATACTTTGAGCTTACACATAACCTGCCCTTCTATTTCCTTCTTTTTAAGACAGGGTCTCGCCATACAGTTCAGGCTGACCTTGTGCTTACTTTTGTAGTCACCTCCCCCAGGCTAGTCTTGAACTAGTAGTGATCCTCCTATCTCAACTTCCCAAGTTCTGGGATCGCAGGTGTGAGCTGCCATGCCTGGTACCAGAGCAAGATCAGTGTGACTCAGAATGGCATGTAAGACCAGGGATAGGTAAGACCTGATATTTTCCAGGCAGGCTCTTAAGATACTGAGATATGTTCCCAGTGCCCATTTCCTGAATAAAGGTTCAAATTAGCTGCAGCTCTGTTTCCTGCAAATAATTTTTACATATTAAAAGAGTTTTAGCCTTCTTTTCTCTAAGTTAAATCTTAATTTTTCCCTATAATCTCTATCAACTGCTGTAAAGATGTTGTTTTGGACTTTATTTACATACTACATACTCTTCTTATGTTGTGAAGTCCCAAATTGCACACAGTGCTCTCATAAGTGACAGGTGGCAATCTGTGTTTAGTTCACCTTGTGCATGCCACAGAAGTTGTGTTTAAACACTTTATACTCCCTTTACGATTTGCTTAATGTACTTAGGGTGATATAAATAAATTTTCTATAGTAGTCTCTTGGTACACATGGGGAATTGGTTCCAGGATCCCTGAAGACATCAAAAGGCATGCTCGCACAAGTCTTTTATGTGAAATGGCTTAGTAAGTATATATTTCAACTCATCTCCTGATTATTTATGCCAAGTGAAGTATAAAAATTACACAAATATTTATTATACTGTACTCTTTCAAGAATAATGACAAGAAAACAATCCATATATGTTCAGTACAGGTGTAATTTTTTTCAAGTATTTTTGATCTCTTGTTGGTTAAATCCAGTAACATGAAACCCTCTAATACAAAGGAGTAAGTTTACATCAAATTCTTGTCATCTGTAAAGAAAAGGCAGTCCAATTCTGACAAATTGAGCTCCAGGGTTAAGAAAAGTTGCTGATAGTAAATTTCTTTTTGTTGTTCAGAGCAATTGCTTTTACCCAAATGAACTGCCATCAATGAAAAAGTGTACTTCAGCCAGCTAATAATTGGAGAACTTCCAAGTTATACTCCAGAGCAGATGGCGTTTCCAAATAGAGGATGATCAGATAGAGCAGACAGCCAAGAAAGGATCTATGTGGCCCAAGCTTATCACAGCCTGAATCATTAGGATAATGAAAAGAATACACTTAAATAACTTGATAGCCTAATTTTAGGAAATAGAAGTATCATATACTATTATCCGATTACATAAACTTCCTTTGAAACAGTTGTGAATTTTAAAAAGCACCATATGATTCTTTATTGATATTTAAATACTTTCTTCTCAGCAAATGACAAGGAAATATTTTATGCATCCAGTATGTTCACAAACTATGCTTTCTCTTTGAACTCACTGTTAACACTTCAACTAGCAATGAGACTCATACAAGCAGGAGCAACATAATGCCTAATCCGTTTGTTTAAAAAAGAAAAACAGTGAGAGGGCCAGTCAGATAGCTCACCAGATTAAGGAGCCTGCTGAGGCAGAGGCAAGGACTGGGGTTCAATGCCTGTTATGCTGTGCCAGCCCCACCCTGAGGCTTACTGAGACTGGAACTGAGACTGGGCATGGTGATGCGTGCCTGTAATCCCAGCACTTGGGAGGTTGAAAACAGGAAGATCACTATTAGTCCAATCAATGTTGTGAGACCCTGTAGACCCTGTACTAAATACATAAAAAAGAAAAACAAAGGCTCCTTCTGAAAAAAATAAATAAATAATAAAAATTGTGAGACCTACAGCATAAAAGTGATAAGAAAACGATGACTGAAGCAGAGTGAATTAATGTCAGAAGTAAAATTTAAAATAAAATTATAGAAAGATTTCCGGAACTATAATTTTTACTGTGTGGAACATTGTCTGTAATGTAACTCTGAATTGTACCTGTGAAATTCATTCAGCTCCATTCATTATATTTAACATGCTCACTGAGATATAATTTATATACCAAACTTACACCCATTTCCATTTTATATAAAGCATGAAATTTGGATAAAGTGGGTGAAATGTATCCATGCCAATTTCCTGGTTGTGATATTGTACTAAACTTATGCAAGATGTTATCATTGGGAAGAGCTGGTATATAAGATCTCTGTATTATCTTTTTACAACTGACTATGAGTTACAACAATCTCAAAATTGAAAGCTTTTTAATGCTGAAGACTGTGAAAATATCGAAGACTATAATGGTATTTTCTATATTAGATATTAAAGTGGAGGTAATTTATAAAATAAATTCACCCATTTCCACTTCCTTTCCTTTTCCTTCAATTTAGCCAAACAATGGTGAATCACAGAAAAACCAAAAGGGTTCTTGAAGATTTGTTGGAAGACAAGATGAATGTGCATAGTTAATTCAAGTTTTGTAATCTATCTCTTGATTTATTCATTAATACATCAAGAACTGAGTACATTTTCCAAAATAAGAGAGAGTGTTGATGTACATTTTTAACTTAGCAGAGAACTTGGTACAGTGATAAGGAGATTGCTTTTCTGGTTTCTCTTCAGATCATTAAAATCTTTCACCTTCTACTCAAGAAGACCATCCAGAGGAAAGTCATGGGATTCTCAAATGATTGACCAAATCCAGACTTCTAAGGAGAAGCCAGATGGATTTATTACTACTGATTTTCAGCAAGATAAAGCATTTGTTTTCACAGATTGTTTCAGTGTCCTAGTTTGACATTGGCTGTTGTTTTAAAAGGCAAATTAATAATACTGGAAATGAGACAGCTAGATAAAACACAACTTCCAACTATCCTGGAGGGATAGAGTAATTGATAATGGTGATCTCAAGCTCCTCCTATAGTCCTGAACAGGCCAGAGCCTCAAGGATTATTTGAACCGTGCCTCCTTCTATTAGAAAAGATTTAGTCCAGGTCAACTGGTTTCTTTCTCTTCCAGGAACTTGAGTTATTAGTTTAATACAGAACATGATCATCTGTTTAAAGTAAGGCACTGAATAACAATGCTTTCTTTTGATATGAGTAAAAGTCAGAACAAAGTAAATGGCTGTTAGAAAGAGATTTTCTGTTTTGTTTTTCCTTTCTAGTCAGCTATTTAAAGGAAGTAAAACTCCTAATATATAACTCCTTTTGTGTGCCAACACAGGACACTGAAAGTACTGATTTTTTTCCCCGTGTTACCTTTCTGGAAAAAGAGAAATTTGAGTACAGATCTCATGACTAACTTGACCCAAATTAGATACTTTTCTAGTAGGTGGGCTTGGACCTCCAAATTGTATTTACAATATATCTTGGGTTATTTCATTCCAGAATGAGTAATCACATTTTTATAACCTTGGTCAGACAGTCATAAAATATTTGTTGGGCAACCCCATTGTACCAGGGATTCTCTGCAATGGTGGAATACAACAGTAAACAAAAACCAAACTGAAGAGGAGCACATAATAAAGGCAAGAGCAAGATGATACATGAGGACAGGCAAGATTGCTTAGAAGACTAAGGTGAATTTAGGCAAGTGCACTGGGGTTCATTCCCCACACCACAAGCCATGGCCCAGGCATGCTAAGCAAGCCACTGAGTCTGGACTTGGTGGTACACACCTCCCAGTGCTGAGGAGGCTGAAAATAGGAGGTCTGAGATACATAGTGAGACCGTGCACCAAATGCTTAAAAAGAAAGATGATACATGATTTCAAGAAAATATATGATAATGAGTAGAAAACAGAGGATTTAGTGGGCTGCTTTAGCATCAGTAGTGGAGAAAGACCTCTCTGTGAAGACAGTAGTAAATTTTGTTCCTATTTGACTATAGGGAACTTAAAGAGAATAATACTCTGGAAAGCCAAAGATGGTAAGCCTAAATATCCTGAGCAATCAAGGAAGATGTAAAGCACAAAAAGCTTACTCACCCTGAAGCTACCCCAAGGGCTACCTTCCCTATCCCAAGAAAAGCCAAATTTGGCTTTCATTTAAATAGCCCCCTGCCTTTGGTTAGTCCAGTGGATTTTACTTTTATTAGGATACATGTTCTAATTCACCCTACAGATCTACAATCCTCCTGAATCCTCCTGAAATGATGATTGCTCTGTGCTGAGAGAAAGACAGACAGATATACAGACAGAAAAAGAGGCAAAGATGAGAGACAGGAGAGAGAGAGAGAGAGAGAGAGAGAGAGAGAGAGAGAGAGAGACAGACAGACAGACAGACAGACAGACAGAGACAGACAGACAGACAGACAGAAGAGAGAGACAGGAGAGAGAAAGAGACAGGAGAGAGAGACAGAGAGACAGAGACAGACAGAGACAGAGACAGACAGACAGACAGACAGACAAAGAGAGAAAGAGGGGGAAACTTTGTAAAAACACTTCACTTACACTGAAAATATAGTTTGCAGTACTAAATTTAGTTTTGGCACATATGCCATTGGCAGGCTTCCTGTGTTGGGTCTGCCTTTAAGGGTATGGTCACATTCTAGTTGTTATACATTTAGACACTGTGGACATTTGAGTTCATAGCCCTGCAAGGCTGGCGTTTAAATGACATCCTGAATTTTCATTAGTTCTTTAAAAACACACACACACAAACATTTGTGTTCATGTTAGGTTATACAAACCTTTTTTGCCCTTGTGTGTGTGTGTGTGTGTGTGTGTGTGTGTGTGTGTGTGTGTTTCTTTCACAAAAACCTAAATTTA
>PVKN010005474.1:0-30679 GCA_004027915.1 Capromys pilorides | reverse complement strand
TGGGATGTTTCTATACCAGAATCTTTAAGTAATATAAAATACTTTTCTTTTGTCTGTCAGTTGCTCCTTTTAGCCAATCCAGTTCTAGTGATTGAATTCAGGGCTTCATGCTGATTTACATCCACAACCATATTTTTGATTTGAAATTATATTACTCACTGAGCTTGAATTTACATACTTTATAGTTCAGCCTTTAAGAGTACTGGGATTTCAGGTCTGTGCTATTGTGCTCTGTTCATTTATCATTTTTTAAACATAACTTTTTTGGTACATTATGATATAGCAGGATCAACAATTTATCCTTTTTATCTCAAATTCCAAGCATTTTATATTGGAAGAATGGGATGCATAATAAAGAAAGTTACTTTAGTAAAATACCTTTGAGGAAGGGTGGGCCAGATAGCTCAGCAGATTAAAGCACCTACTTAGGTAGACACAGGGGCTGGGTTCAATCCCTGGCTTGCTGAGACAGGTGATTATAATCCCAGCACTTGGGAAGCTGAAAACAGGAGGATCATTACAAATGTGATCTGTGTAGTGATACCCTATAGACCCTGCAGACCCTGTACTAAAAATACAAAAAGAAAAAAAAAAAAAACAAAACTGTTTGAGATTATTTAACAGATACAATAGTTGTAGTTTTTGAAAGTGTTTGACTTTTAACTTCTTTGTATTGTCTTATCTTTTAGTAGATAGTTGGAGTATAGGTTGTTAAGCAGAAATAATATGGGACCAGCCAGATAATTCAGTGGACTGAAGTGCCTGCTTAAGCAGAGCATAGGGGCTGGAATTCGATCCCAGATACCACATGCCATGTTGTCCCCAACCCTGGGGCATGCTGAGACTGGGTGTGATGGTGCACACTATAGTCACAGTGCTTGAGAGGCTGAAAACAGGAAGATCACTAGGAGTCTTATATGTGTAGTGAAACCCTGTAGACCCTATACTAATTTTAAAAATTTTCATTTTAAAAAAATGAAATGAAGAGGATTATGCTTCAAAAATCTGATGACTACAAATGCTTGTATTAGATAATTAATATAAAATGGGCCTTTTTTCCTCATTTGACTCCTTAGAATTATTTTTTGGAGATATAACTTGTTTAAAGTTAATACTAGTTAACAATTTAGGTTTTGTCTCAGTTTGCAGTTATTTGAATATATAGAAGGATTTGCTTCATTTTGCATATATTTTTTGCTTAACTGTTAGTTTCAACAGATGGTTGTATTACTAGAGTAATAAATATTGTGGTGCTAGAACTGTTTTCTGACATTATCTCAGGTAATCAAAAATCTTATAAGAGCAATATTTGTGAGAAGTTGGGCATGTAGAAAGATAATTATGTCTCTGGGTGTTTGGATCTAAGTCATTCAAACTGAAAGTTGCTTTGTACCTCTGTAAATTGTGTATGTTTTGATCTAGGTACCAGTTGCATACCTTATAACTTTGCATTCATATGTGGCAGCCAGCAAATTGACTGGGGATTTGAGAGTCTGATTTTGGTTTGCTCATGCTCTTTTAATACCACGAGTAAGTCTTAGAAATCCTCGTTGTGAGCTTCACCAGCATCTCAATATATTATTCACTCAGTTTTCTTTGAAAATGACTAAGCAATGATATATAACATCAATCATAAGAGTCATTTTTTTCTAAAAGAATTTTGAGCTGGTGGACATGCTTTAAATATTTTACAATAGGGCTGGACAGATAGCTTGGCAGCATAATGACTGCCTGACAAGTGCAAGGACCTGAGTTCAATCTCTGGCACTGCATGCCGTGCTGGCCCAGAACTCTGGGTGCACTATGCTGGCCCTTAAACCAGGTGTGGTAATACATGCTATAATCCCAGCACTGGGAAGGCTGAGAAAGGACACTACGAGTCCGAGGTGCATAGTGAGACCCTGTACCAAAAATAAGATAAAATAAAATAAGTACTTTAAAATATATAGTACCCATGCCTGTAATCCCAGCACTTGGGAGGCTGAGGCAGGAGGATCAGTGAGTTTGAGACCAGCCTGGGCTATAAAAGTGAGCTCAAGGCCAGCCTTAACTACATAGCGAGACCTTGTCTCAAAAAGACAAAATAAAATATACAGTACCCATACTGTATAGATTGATTTCTTAATTGTTTAACAGTAACCTGTGTGGCAAGGATGGGCTGAAGAGAACCCTACCCTGTTTGAGTTACTACTACTACCACCAAATGAGAAATTGCTTCAAAATTTAGTGGCAACCATTTAACACCCTTAGGGATTTGCACAAAGATGACTTTTTATCTCCTCTGTTATTTGTTAGGTTTCAGCTGGAAGATTTAACATTTGAAGGCTTACTCATTTGTATGTCTGATACATGAAAACTCACTGGGGGCTGAAATGCCTGTATAATGAATGACATTTCCATACTTTCTTCATTTAAAAAAAAAAAAAAAAAACTATTTATGTTATGGCAGGCTCAGCCTGCCCTGGGGTGAGGCAAGCACAGTATGTGGTGCTGGGGATTGAACCGTGATCCCTGCAGCTGCCTAAGCTTGCCTAAGCAGGCGCTTTAGACTGCCAGCAGTGAGTAGCTGGTTTTCCAGAGATGAACATTATCAGAGAGGGAGATAGGCTGTAGCTGTGTTGCCTTTTCTGAGCCAAACTTGGAAGTCACGCAGTGTTACTTTTACCATATTGTTAAGGCTATCACAGAATCACACTCAAAGTTCAGGTAACTAGCTTGTGTCAATAAAGTGTGATGATCATGTGGGATCAGACATACTACTATGATTTACTGGGAAAATGCTGCCTACCAATGTGGCCAGTTGGTGGATGCATCCATCCATTTTTTTTTTTTTTAAGATAAATATATTTATTTTCAACTTGCAGAAATTAGCTTTAATTTTTCTCTTTGTCTTTACAGAGATTTTAATATAACTTTAGAATAAACTATTAAGATTTACCATACAGTAGCCATTTTAAAATGGTGACAGCGACAATATTTTAGTAAGAATTGTATTTTCATAGAGATAACACTTCTTATTTACCTCTTTTTCTATGGTTTTGCATCAAATTAATATTGACGGTCTCTGCATATGCTGCAAACAATTCTAGAAAAAAAATAAGGAGATGACTTTTTTCTACTGGATCTAATTAATGCCCCAGGCACACTTTAATATGTTTAATAAGACTACAAAAATGCAGACTTGTTGAATGAAATATGACCTCAGATACTCAAGGATATAACAGCAGACTCCGAGTTAATGAAATATTTAAAATAACCATGGGAAGAAGCTGTAGGGTTCTGCAAGTTTACTTTGTGTATAATGATCTCACCTTTGAGTGCCATAGGCTTGATTATTCTAATTACACTGAAAGCACAGATTTACCTGTATTTCTCTCAAACTATATTTACTTGCTGTTTACCATATTCTTGCTACATACCAAAGACATGAAGAAGTGTACTACATGTTACATGTTAAGTACTATTGGTACAAGTTTCTTTGACTTTTCCTCTAGCACTATTTATTCTCTAAAAGAATGGGTAATTGCTTGCTTCTGTCATTATTGAATTAGCTAGTGTTACTGTTGTTCACACACAGTATTCAGCATCCACAGTTCGATTAGGCTCATGACTTCATGGCATGCATTCCATGGTCCGAGGGCTGCAAGGCAGAAACTTCATGGCACAAGAGCTTAGCAAGCAAAGACATTCAGGCCATGGCAGGCAGGAACTAGAACAATGAACAGAACAGTGCCAGCGAAGGGCCAGAGTCCATATAGATAGAAGGAAATTCATGCCTCCACTACCTACTCTGGCATACTCAGAAATGGATATTATTAATCCCGTAGTGGCGCCCAAGCCAATAAAATTGACAAAATCAAGCTTACACATCACGTTCTACAAACTTGTCAACTTATCACAGACACATATTTAAGCTGTAGTTCATCTCCAAGAAAATATAAGTTCATAATTTTACCAAGTTCATAATTTTACCACAATGATTTTGGGTATGGCTAAAACACAATATGTCTTCTCCAAAGTCTCAATAATCCAAAAGTTTACAAAAGTCCAAATGAAGTGTTCCTCAGAGATTCAAGGCAAACCAAACACTGGCTAGGTGATACCTTTTAATTTTTGTGAATAATACTGCTATAACCATTCCTGGGTAACTCTGGATGAATTGTTCATCTTTTTTTTTTTTTTCTTGGTACCACCCAAAATTAATTAATTAATTAATTCTTTTGAGTCCTTATACTAGGGACACTGTATGATATTGGCATAGGTAGGTCTGGTTTATTTCACTAATGAGTATATGTTCAAGATAAATCATTTATTTTTGAAATCTTCTAGTCTATCATTCCTTATAGCTGAGTAATATTCCATTTTCTTAAAATACCACAACACTTTCAACCATTCTTCAGATGATGGGCATTTTGGTTGTTTCCAAGATTTGGCTAACACAAATTGTGCTGCTATGAACATAGGTGCACAAATATCACTATGATACGATGTTTTCAGTTCTTCTGGAAAAATTCCCAGTAGGGGAATAGCTGGATTGAATGAGATTTCTAGTTCTAGTTTTTTAAGTAGTCTCCACACTGCCTTCCATAGTGGTTGCACCAGTCTGCATTCCCACCAGCAGTGGAGAAGTGTTCCTTTTTCCCCACAGCCTCTCCAACACTTGTTGTTGGTTGATTTCTTTATGATAGCCATTCTTTCTGGGGTGAGATGGAATCTAAATGTTGTTTTGATTTGCATTTCACGAATGGCTAGCGATATGGAGCATTTCTTCATGTATTTCTAGGCTTGTTGAATTTCTTTCTCTGAGAAATGTGTGTTCATCTCAGATGCCCATTTCTGGATTGGATCTTTGAATTTTGGGATCCTAATGGTTTTTTGTTCTTTATAAATTCTAGGTAGAAGACCTTTGTCTGAATACTTATTAGTTAAAATCTTTTTAAAATTTGAGTTGTCTTTTCACTCTGTTGGTAATTTCTTTTGACATGAAAAAACTTCTCAGCCAGAGAAGGTCCCATTTGTTGATTCTTTCAAGTGTTACACATGCATTTTGATTTTTGTCCATGAACTCTTTGCCTACCCCGATGTCTTCAAGATTTCCTCCGATTTACTCCTCTAGGAGATTTAGTGTTTCTCTTTTAATATTTAGATCTTTAATCCATTTTGACTTTAGTTTAGTTCATGGTGATAGACCTGGGTCAAGTTTTAGTTTTTGATGTGTGGAAAGCCAGTTTTTCCAACACTCTTTGTTAAAGTTGCTATTTTTCTTCCAGTAAACATATTTGGCCCTGTTGTCAAAAATAAGGTGGCTGAATGTGTTTGTATTTGCTTCTGCATCTTCTATTCTATTCCATTGATCCTCAGATCTATTTTTTTGCCAATACCATGCTGATTTTATCATGGTAGCTCTGTAGTATAACTTCAGGTCAGGAATTATAATGCTTCCTGCCTTACTTTGTTACCCAGGATTGTCTTTGCAATTCTAGGTCTTTTCTGGTTCCAGATAAATTTTAGGAATGATTTCTCCAGGTCTGTGAGATATGTGATGGTATTTTGATAGGAATTGCATTAAATCTGTATAACAATTTAGGGAGTATGGTCATCTTCACAATATTGGTTCTTTCTATCCAGGAGCAGGGAGTATCTTTCCATTTTCTGAAATCTAGGATCTTTTTTTTTCAGAGTACTGTAGTTTTCATTGAATAGATCTTTTACTTCTTTAGTTAGGTTAATTCTGAAGTATTTCATTTTTTTCGATGGTATTGTAAAAGGTATTCTTATCTGTGTAGAAGAATGCTATTGACTTTTGTGTGTTCACTTTGTACCCTGCCATGCTACTGATTTCTAGTAGCTTCTTGGTGGAGTTTTTTTTGGGTCTTCCGAGTAGATTATCACGTCGTCTCCAAATAATGATAGCTTAATTTCTTCTTTACCTATTCTTATTCCTTTTATTTCTGTCTCTTGTCTAATAACTGCAGCTAACAATTCCAGAACTTTATTGAATAGGAGTGGCGATAGGAGACATCCTTGTCTTGTACCAGGTCTCAGAGTAAAAGACTTTAGCTTTTCCCCATTTAGAATTATGTTGGCCATTGGATTGTCATAGATGGCTTTTATCAGATTGAGGTAGAGGCCCTCTATTCTGATTTTCTGTAGAACTTTGAACATGAATGAGTGTTGAACTTTGTCAACAGCCTTTTCTGCATCAATTCAGTTGATCGTGTGATTTTTAGCTTTGGTTTTATTGATGTAGTGTATTACATTTACAGATTTGTGTATATTAAACCATCCTTGCATTTCTGGGATGAATCCTACCTGGCCATGATGTGTAATCTTGATGATTTGCTGTATTCTATTGGTGAGGATTTTATTGAGGATTTTTGCTTCTATGTTCATGAGAGAAATTGGCCTATAGTTCTCTTTTTTAATTGCATCTCTCTCTGGTTTTGGTATCAGTATAATACTTCCTTCCAGGAATGATTTTGGGAGGATTGTTTCCTTTTCAATTTCATTGAAGAGTTTGAGGAGTATTATGTCTTCTTTAAATTTCTTGTAGAATTCTGCTGTGAATCAGTCAGGACCTGGACTTTTGTTTGTCGGTAGACTTTTTATTACATTTTGTATTTCATTGACTGTTACTGGTCTTCTTGATTCAGTTTTGGTAGTTTGTACCTTTCTAGGAATCTGTGCATTTCATCTGTGTCTTCAATTCTGTGAGAGTAAAGATTCTCAAAGTAGCTATTAATGATCCTGTGAATCTCTGCTGGGTTTGTATTAATTTCACCCTTTTCATTCCTTATTGTTTGAATAAGAGTCCTTTCTTTCCTCTTTTTGTTGATGTTAGTTAGGGGCTTATCAATTTTATTTAACCTTTCAAAGAACCAGCTTTTTCATTCATTAATTCTTTGTATTGTTTTCTTCATCTTGATTGAGTTAATTTCTGCTCTAATCTTTATAATTTCCTCCCGTCTTTGGGTTTCATTTGCTGTTCCTTTTCTAGTCAGTTTAAGTGCTGCATGAGAGTATTTATTTGTTCCCATGCTATTTTCTTAATGTGTGAGTTCAGGGCTATCAGTTTCCCTGTAAGAACTGCTTTCATTGCATCCCATAAATTCTGGTAAGCTGTGTTTGAATTTTCATTAAATTCTAGATATTGTTTAATTTCATCTGTAACCCACTGGTTGCTGAGAAGGGTGTTGCTTAATTTCCATGTATTTCTGGGGTTCTTGTGATTTCTGTTGTCATTTATTTTCAGTTTCTTTGCACTGTGGTCAGGTAATGTACATGGTATAATTTCTGTTTTCTTGTATATACTTAAGCATGTCCTATGTACTAGTATGTGGTCAGTTTTGGAAAATATCCTGTGTGCAGCTGAAAAAAATGTGTATTCAGAAGTGGTTGGGTGGAACACTGTGTATGTCCACTAAGTCCAGTTGTTCTAAGATCTGGTTCAGTTCTGCTACTTCTTTGCTAATTTTGTGTCCACTTGACCAGTCTTTTTGGGATAAAGGGATATTAAGGTCTCCTGTTTATGTTGTGGTATTGGATATAAGATTTTTCTTATCCATTAAGGTTTGTCTTATGTAACTTGGTGCTCCTGTGTTGTGTACATACATATTCATGAGTGTTACCTCTTTATCTTGAATTTTTCCCCTAACCAGTATGCAGTGACCTTCTTTATTTCATTTGATCAGTCTTTGTTTGAAGTTTAGACTGTCTACAAACAGGATTGCTATCCTTGCTTTTTTTTGAGGTGCTTGGGCATGTTGTATTGTTTTCCTTGCTTTGAGTTTTAGCCTGTGAGTTTCTTTATGAGTTAAGTGTGTTCCTTGTACACAGCATATTGTTGGGTTTTGCTTCCTTGTCCACTCTGCCAGTCTATTTCTTTTAATTGGAGAATTGGGTCCATTAACGTTGATGGTTATAATTGAAATGTATTGACTTATGATTGACATGTCTTTTACTTACTACTGTTTACTCCTCTTTCTCCTGTTTAGTTGGTTGCCCTACTTGGTGTGTTCTTTCTCATCTGATTCGTAGAGATCAGGTCATTTTGGACTTCCTCTAAAGTATTTTTTAGCAGTCTGTGTAGATTGGCTTTGACATCATGAAATTCTTTAGTTGTTCCTTGTCGTGAAAGTATTTCAGTTCTCCCTCATATTTGAAAGAGAATTTTGCAGGATATAGCAGTCTGGGCTGGAATTTGTTTTCATGGAGGGCTTGAAGCACCCTGCTCCATGCTCTACTTGACTTCATGATTTGTGAAGAGAAATCTGCCATTATTCTGATGGGTTTTCCTTTAAATGTCATGTTTCTTTTCTTTAGCTGCTTTTAGTATATTGTTCTGCTGGATTTCTGAGATCTTGCTATTCTATGTCTGGATGTGTTTTTAGTTGAGTTGATGTTATTTGGAGTTCTGTATGCTTCAGTTACCTGGATGTCTGATTGTTTTCTCATTTGGGAAGTTTTCTGCTATTCTGCCCATATTCTTTTCATGTCATTTGTATTGACTCCTTCTTCATTGATTCCTATTAATCTTATGTTCATTTTTGCATCATCTTGCAGATATTGAATTACTTATTCCTGCATCCTCGTTGTTTTTATGAGATCCTTTCTTACCTTTTTACTAGCTGCAACTGTGTTTTCAAGATCTGAAATTCTATCTTCACTTTCTTTCATACGGTGTTGCCAGCTTGTGATTGAGATTTTATTTTCCTGTATATCTCTCTGAAACTGTTTTATGCGATCTATGTCTTTCCTATATTGCTCATTTAAGGATTCCATCATTTTTCTATTCTCCTTTAGAGGCATTTATTAAGTCTTTCATTGTAGTTATCCTTTCTTTTTCTACTTTAGAGGTTGTTTCTGCTCTCATTTCCTCTCTACCTTTCTGCAGTTGTTCTTTTACTTCAAACGCTATTAATTTAAAGATGACTTTTTACTTCAGAGGTTATTTCTGAACTAATTCCCTGTTTACGTTTCTGCAACTGTTTTTTTACTTCAAGCTCTAGTAATTCAAAGATTTCTCATTTAACTTCAGAGGTTATCTCCAATCTGAGTTCTTCTGTACGTTTCTGCATTTGTTTGTTTATTTCAGATGCTACTAATTCAGAGATTTTGGCTGCATGATTCCCAATTTCTTCTATGGTACTTTCTCCTATATTTGTTCCAGGTGGGCTCAGGACCTGAGATTTCATTTTGCTTCTTAGCTGTATCTTTCTGTATAGCAGTGACTTTTGGTGCAGAACTGCATGCTCACACGTTGGTCGATAAGTCGGGGCTGCTCAGGTTGCGCCTGGCATGGCTTCTGCATCCACTGAGCTTCCATGGGGCCGGAGGAGGTCTCATTCATAAGGTGGGCCTGGCTGCCGGGTCAGCTGCTCTTGTGGCAGGTGGGGGGGTTGAGGGGGTGGGTAGAGGTCTCACTCACGTGGCGGGCCTCGCTGCTGGGTCAACTGTGCTTCCAGCAGCCAGGGTGTTGTGTCAGCTGCGCTTGCAGCAGGCCGGGGAAGGAGCTATTTTGTGTTTTAAAAGTACTTATCTTTATTCTTTCTTTTGGCAGAGTAGAATTGCATTGTATATAAATGCCACATTTTCTTTCTCCATTCATTTGTTGATGAGAGTACAGGCTACTTCTTAGATTTAAGTGTTATAAATTGTGCTACTATAAACATAGAGATAGATAAATTTCTGCAGTATGATGCTCTTAACTCTTTCAGGCAGTTGCGTAGCTAGAAAATAGGTGAGTCAAATGAAACTTATGTCTTTTGAGGAATCTCCATACTGATTTCCATTCTGGTTATACCAATAAACACTTCCACCAACAGTGAAGAAGGAATCTTTCCCTACAACCTTGTCAGCTGATTTCTTGAGGATAGCCATTTTTTTTTTTACCGGAGTGAGATGGATTTTAATTGTTGTTTTAATTGCATTTCATAAATGACCAGTTTTTAATATACTTATTCACAGTTTGTACTTCTTGATCTGAGAAGTGTTTAATCATTTCAAGTGCTCACTTTTGTGAGTTTGGCTTTCAATTTGAGGGAGTGTAATTTTTTTTTTTTTTTTTACTGAAAAGCTCTTTATATATTCTAGATATTAGTCCTTTGAGTAGTAACTGGCAAAAACATTTTCCCATTTTGTAGGTTGTCTCTTCATTTTTGCTTTTTTTTTTTTTTTTTTTCTGTGCAAAGCCTTTTAATTTGATATGAATCCAGTTGATGTATTATTTCCTGTATAATCAAGATTTTGTTCATAAAGTCTTTGCCTACACCTGTCTTCAAAAAGTTTGATGTATTTTATCATTCAACAGATTATTTGTTTTTATATTTAGTTCTTTGATTTCTTGGTGTACTTTTCCTGGCTAATTGGAGTTCTGTATGCTTCACTTACTATATGTCAAATTCTTTTATCATGTTTGGGAAGTTTTCTGATACTACTTCTATGAAGAGATTTTTTGTATCCTTTGTGCTGTTTTCTGATTTCAATCAATCTTGTGTTACTCTTTTTTGTGTTGTTTAGTAATGATTGGATTAGTTTTTCATGACCTATGCTATTTTTAAAACATCTTTCATTTAATGATCACTAACCACAACCTTTTTTTCTAGCTCTGATATTTTATCTTGACATTCATTGATTCTGCTACTATACTTTCAGTAGAAATTTTAATGCCCTTGATGTTGGTTTTGAGTATGTTTTATGGCATCTGTTTTTTTTTTTCCTCCCTGTATTGGGCATTCATAGTTTCTATCATTTTCCTAAAGCGCCTCTATTTTTAAAAATCTGTATCTATATTAGAGTCACTAATCATTTCCTTCATTATGGTCATCAACTCTTTAATTATCTGTGTAATTCTTTTTTTTCTGTAGATACTCATCCATCTGCTTTGTTACTACCACTACTACCATTTCAGAAGTTCAACTGGGTAGCTTTTGATTTCTTCCAATTCGTTATCCCCTAGTTTTGCCTTGGGCAAGCTGAAAGTCTGGGATTTCATGTTGCTTCTGTGCTTTTTAATTTTCTGTTTCATTGCTGTTTGTTTCTGCATTGATGTTTGTAAATTGCTCATGGTGGGTAGCTTTATTATTACTACTGAGACCTCTTTCAGAAATTACTACTTCTTAGACATGTCTTCTAGGCATAGCTGGCTCTTGACCTTGAGTCTGTCCTAGTATCCTTTCTCTTTGGTTTATTAGCTATGAGAGGTTCCAACCTGCTTAAACTAACCTCAAGTTGTTTGACACTGGTCTTGTAGTATTATTTATGCTCTCTAGAAAGTCTAGGTATTGGCATATGAGGAAGATCAATGGATCACAGCAATAGAGTAGTACAATCAGCAATAACTATATCATCAAATACTTATTGGAAAGTGACAAACTATACCAATGAATAATTTTCCATCTTTAATCATATGTATAAGTGTTGATAGTTATATAGCCAAATGTAAAACAAATAAAAAAATTATGTAGTAAATATTCACTCCATAGAATAGTTTTTCCCTAAAGGGAGAAAAATAAAAGGGAGAAGAAGAAAACTAGAAAAATAAAAGGAAGAAAAATTGGAAGCAAGGCTGAAGGACAAAGGAAGATTACCCAAACTTCAGGGAACTAGTAAAGAAGACAGGAGGGAAAAAAGAATGAAAATACAAAAAGAAGGACAAAACAAAACAAAAAACTACAAGCAGTGTTCACTCTCACAAAGAATCAAAACCAAAGAATCAAAGGAAAAGAAAAACAGTTCTTCTGTTATTTCTAGCCAGTGGTTATTTTTTGGAATTAGTAGTTGTGTGACCATGTCCAATTCAAGGTATGACTCTATTCTTGCTGGAGCAGAAAGAAAATGAGCAGAGCGCAGGTCCATACTAGATAATCCCAGCAAGCCTAAAGTAGGAGTAAGATGTGGTGTTGCTTCTGGGACTTTCAAATTCACAAAAGTTCAGGCTAAACCTTGATGTCTGGATATGAGCCAAGTCATTTAGCTTATAATACTCTGGGTATCTCTTGTAGGCCTCCCCATGACTCTCTGACCATGGACATCTCCTGTGAGTGTCTGTCACCCACTCATTATGGTAGTTTAACACTGAGAGCCCTGAAATGAAGCTGACCTATGGCTGCTCTGAGTCCTAGGCTCATTTGGCCCCTCTCTATAATGGTATCTGACCAAGCATACTTTCTAGGATACATGGCAATCATTTGAACTGGAATCAGTCACCAGCTGTTGTACTGCAGAGCATCCACTGCTCCACTCCATTGGCTCTTTCTCTCGGAGGCCTCTAGAGTTACCAGCTTTCAGTATGTCTCTGTATGTTTGATGTTCCTTTCTCATGCCATGAGCCAGGAGCTAGCGTGAAACTGCACGTAGCCCCTTCTTCCAGGTTGCGTTGTTTCTCCATTTTCTCTCTAGATTCCAATTTTATTTTTAGGTACTTTCTGGGCCTTAGAGATACAAATCTCCTTAAATCTCCTTCTTTCTTTCCCCAAGTTCTTATTTCCCAGTGGATGTATTCTGAATCTTGGAAAAGCCAACTTGTTGCTGCTTACTACTCTGTCATCTTCCTGAAGTCTCCCAACTTTATAGTATGTAATAGTTCTTGTCTTACTTACTTTTGTCTCATTGCTGGGACAGAATACCCAACACCCAGAATTAAGGAAGGAAAGGTTAATTTAGCTCACAGTTAGTGGAAGTTTCAGTCCGTACTCAGCTGGCTCTAAGGCAGAGTGCATATGGAAGAGAGCAACCATTCATGGCAGCAGCATTGGAAAACAGCAAAGAACAGAGGATCAGTCTGTGTCTCTCCCCTCCTTATATTGTAATGCAGATTACCCACCCCAGGGCAGGTATAGCACTCACACTCATGATCCCAGCATTGGAGCATGAATTAATCACAAACTCTAGAAGTTGTTCCATGGCTGCATGCAGCTTTGGGTAGACAATTAGGCCCAAACCGTAACAGTTCTTTAAAACTTTCTTTCTCTGATTTGAAATGCTTTTTATGTCTCGGGCTATAATCATAATAAATATGATTATATATTAACTGTCCTTTATCAGTCAGATTTATAGTTGTGCACAATTAGGGTGACCATATTTCTTGGTTTATTCTTTCATCCTTTTCATGTCTATTGTGTTTTTATTGGACATATATCATTCTTGGGTCTTACATTTGTCATACATTATTTTATTACTAAAATATGGCATTTGCTTCTGTTCAAAGATTTTTAGGTAATTATCCAGTGATTTTTCTTCATCTTTATTTTGAACATTAATTCTTTGAATATATACAAGTTGCTGTACCTCCTTTATCTTTGAGATTCTTTGTCAAGGAAATAATATCTGCACTTTGTAGGATGCGTGGTATTAAGTAAGAGTATTGACAAAGTGCCTATTTATGTCTCTGACTCATGTTATGCATTTAGAGAGGTTGATTTTTTTTCTATTTCTTGTAATCCAGTTGATGTGTTCTCTATTTCCACAAATGTTTTCTGAGAAGCTTGTTAATTTTGAAATACCACAAAATAGGAATCTTCCAGTTGCTTTATGTGTATATATAATATTTTAATTCATGTATTGTTGTACAGGTATTATTTGCAAACTCGGTTTTGTAGCAGTACTGATTAAATACATATATACAGAAATTATAAGAGTGCCAACTTATTATTTGATAGTAAAAAGGAAGAAATTGTTAAGTATTATTTTTGATTTTTTTTATCCTAGCAGAGTATTCATACACATTATTTAATAATATTTATAGAGTAGATAGGGCTGATTAAACTTGGTACTAATCTCCCTGAAGATACTGTGAATGAAATGTAGTGGACAGCAAACTGTGATCTATGGGCAAAATTCAGACTACTAATTATTGTGTGTAGTCAATAGCTAAGAATGGTTTATAAACACATATTATCTTTGTGGTTTTTTTGCTTTCAAAGAGAATATATAGAGACTTTTTGTCCCTTAAAACCTAAAAAATACTTTATGACCAGAAACGGTGGCACCTGCCTGTTACCCCCTAGAGATATACATAGTTGTTAGCTTGTGTGGAAGCTACATGACACTAGTGCCCTACTGCCTATCCTATTCTGCTAGATCTGTGGTGGGGAACACATGTGCCGCAAATGACTGTTTGTTATCTTTGAAAACTATGAAAGATTCGCCCTTACGCGTAAGAGTATTCTCTGTCCTAAGTGTCCTGTACTCTTTCAGGCCCCTTACTCAAAGGTGGGTGCTGAGAGGTGCACTCTGCTGATTATAGTACTGGAAAGAAGAAATTGCTCATCTTTGTACTTCAGAATGTTTATTCCTAATTCGCATAGTTCAGTATTTATATATTAGAAGTTTGGCTTTTTGTGAACAACATCCGGTTAGCCTTAACTAGGTTTTGCTCTTACTACTTCACATTCTTTTCTTTCATTAAACTTAAAATAATTATGTTTGGACCTGTTTAAAATGTGCATATGTTTGTGTATTGCATGTACATATATAGCAAAACCTTCATCTTGAAACTATTTTAACTCTTTCAGAATATAACATAGTAATATATTTTCCTTAACAATATTTGATGACTTTCCATTAGCTATTTAAATTCTACTCCAAATTTTTGACACATCATTTTGGTTAGCTTGCACACAGAAAAGCAACAGCTGTTATATAGGAGGAATTAGTAATGCCATTATAATATTTTTTGAATGTGTACACAATTCCTTTTGATGCTTTCTTCGATTTGTTTATGATAAACTTCAGAGCTTATATTTTTATTTCTTTTGCAGTTTTTTTTTTTTTTGTTTGTTTTCCATGTGAAAGAGATCTGGAATAGATGGGCACTTACTACATGGAGTAGGTACTTGATTTTAACACTGGGCATATCTCACCCTTAATTGTACTTATCACAGACAAATTCTGGTACAACTACTTGTATCTGGTCATAAACTATAAGATAGTTGCAGATATTGCAGGAATACAATTTAGCCATTTAATAATGTCAAAATTGAGACTTTAACCATTTCTGTGACCGAAAATACAGGAAATTTTGTGGTTTAGGGAGGCAGCATAGGAAAACAAAACAATATGAACCTTGGCATCTGAATGATTAGGTTTGCATCCTACTCTGCTACATAGTTGATCTGTGACATTATTTTACTTAGCTGACTTTTTGGTCAATTGTCAATTCCCTTATAGAAATAATATAATGTACTATATTATCAAGATTAAATGAATGAATATGTCAAGTACCCACAGAGATTCTGTTAAATACTCTAGACATAGAACTTCCCTGTTTGCCCTTTCCTTTTTCTTCTTTCTTCTCTTGCTTTAAATATCTAGAGTTAAGTAAAATGCAAAGATTAATATTCAACAAGACACATTTAATTTCTAGCAGTATTTGTAGATTTACCATCTCCTAAAATCAGTATGGGTTTGATAATTTGCTAAAAAGCCTCATAGAGGCAAGTGAAAGCAGTTATACTTTTGTTTATCATTTATTATACTGAAGGGATATAACCAAGGCCAGAGCTACATTGGCTAGAGCCTGGGAGCGATTTAAATACACATCCTCTGGTTCTCTTTTCCCATGAACTCATGGGTAATATTAGCTCTTCCTGGCCAGTGTCAAACATTACACTGTTTGTGTTGCCAAACAAGGACACCCTTCCAACTCTTTTTATAGGAGCTTGATCACATAGCCCATGAATGACTGACCTTTAGTTTTAGTTAGTCTCCATCTCTTCCTACAGAACAGACTAATACTTTCAGTCACTGATTCTTCTAGAGGTAGAAACTGATATGTCTTGGCCCAGAGCTTCCATCATATATCATATTTTTAGACTGTCTAGTGGCTAAAACCCCCAAACAAAAACACTTCCATGTGGTAGAATATTCCAGGAGCCTAGGAAACATCTTCCAGTATCTAGAGGAAAAGCCCAGAACTCTAAGTTTAAATTATTGCTTCGTGGTAACATTAGAGAAATATTTTTGTAGTAGATAATTAAATTATTGAGTACTTAGAATGTTTTTAATTTTTATCTAAGTAATAACATGACTTAAAAAGCCAATATGGATACATTTGGAAATGTACTCTTTAATATTTCTTTCCCTTCTCCTCCCTTCCTTTCTCCCTCTCTCTCTTTACCTCTCTTCCTTCCCCTGATGATGAAATCCAAGGCCTTGTGTACGCTAAGCAAACACTGCCACTAAACTGTACTCTTAGTCCTTATCCCCTGTATTTTTATACAAATTTATTGTTATGGTTTGTATCTAGGTGCCTCCCCTAAAGCCTCATATAGTCAGAGGCAGGCTTCTCCATTTTGTGATTAATTCATGATCCAGTGCTAGGATTATGAGTGTGAGTACTGCTCCTCCCTTTTGGCTCTCATTGTTTTGCTGTTTTCTGCCTCCATGAACTGCTGCCCTCTTCTGTGTGCCACTACCTAGGAGCAGCCGAGTATGGACTAAAACCTCCATAAACTATGAGTTAAATTAAAACCTTTTCTTCTTTCACTTTGGATGTCGAGTATTTTGTCACAGCAAAGAGATAAAACAGACATTTATTTTTTGTTTTGTTTTAGACATAGCCATTGGCTTCCTAGTATACATGATAGGTCTAATATTCTTAATGTATTTTATGTATTGACTCTTCTGAGATTCTTCTTTTAAATTTTTGTTAGTACAACCTAGTAGTATATAAGAATTATATTCATTGTGGGAAAACTGTGCATGTATATACCATTTTAACTCTTTTTTTCATTTTTTCTGCCCCCTCATCTCTCCCCCCCCCCATTTGCAAAAGACCTAGCTCCTTGCTTTCTTCATATTACTTTTTATTTTACTCTTATTTATACTTTGGGTTTCTCATAAAAGCTAAGCCATGTATGTTTAAGCTTCTGTGACTGACTTATCTCCATACTGCCGTCTCAAGGCATGCCTTTTTCATATAGATAGGTCCTTCGTTGTGACAGAGTAGTGCCCCCGTTATGTGTAAATACCACATTTTCTTTACTCATGCATCTCTAGACAGACAGATAGGCTACTTCTAAGACTTAGCGATCATAGATTCTGCTGCTACAAATATGAGTGTCCATGTATTACTGTACTATGAGTCTTTAACTTTCAGGAGGATACCTAGAAGGGGGATAGCTGGGTCAAGTGAAATTTTTAAGTTTTTTGAGGAATCTCCATACTTATTTGTATGGTGATTGTATTAGTTTACATTCCCACCAATTATGCAGACGAGTTCCTTTTTTCCTGCAGCTTTACTAGCATTTGATTTTATTTTCTGATAATAGCCATTTTCTCTTGAGTAAGAGAATTAAAGAGTTGTTTTAATTTGTATTTCAGAGAGGTTAAACAATTTTTCTTATATTTATTGACCAATTTATATCTCTTTTGAAAAGTATTCATTTCAGTTGCCTATTTTTTGATTGGATCTTTTATTTTAGGGCCTTTTTTAAAACAAGGTCTCACTCTGTAGTCCAGGCTGACTTTGAGCTCAGAGCAGTCCTGCTTCAGCCTCCCAAGTGCTACAATTACAAGTGTACACCACTACACACAATCCTTTTTGTGTTCTTTGTATTTTCTAGGTGATATTCCTTTAAAAAATAACTGGCAAAATAATACTCTGTTATATAGGTTGCCGCTTAACTGTTGTTTCCTTTATTTTGCAGAAGCTTTTTAATTTGGTATGTAGTTATTCCATTGTTGATTCTTGACGTCATCTTTTGTGCAGTTAAAGTTCTGTTCAGAAAGTCCTTGCCTATGTCTATATCTTTAAGAGGTTTACTTATTCTGTCTTCCAGCAGATTGTGTCTTAATATGTAGGGTTTTTTTTTTTTTTTACTATAAATTTTCAATGCATGAAAGCGTTAATCAGAGGGAGTTGGTACCCAACACCATTTGTTAAAGAATCTATCTTTCCTCCAGTGTATGTTTTTGGCCCTTTTGTCAAAGATCCAATAGCAGAATGGATTTGGGGCTGTTTCTTAGGTGGTATGGATTTTTTTTATTACTCTCACAGCTTTGTTGCCTGTCACTGAATTATTTAGAATTTTCACAACTAGTTGGTTCAATTTTAGTAATTTATACATATCTGGTAATCTGTCCCCTTCTGATTCTCCAATTTTGGAGTATAGATTTTTAGAGTATTTATTGATTGTCTGCATTTTGGAAGTATCTGTTATAACTTCAACTTCTTCCTTCCTGATGCACTGATATGTGTCTTTCCTTCTTTTGCCTTGATTGGCTAACCTTTTTTCTGTTTTGTTTACTTTTTTAAAAAAGCAACTCTTCAATTCATTGCTTTTTTGGCTTGTTTTTTAGTCTGAATTCATTAATTTCTGACTGAATCTTTTGTCATTTCTTTCCTTAGCACTAGATTTTAATTTGGATTGTTCCTGTTTTTCTAAGATCTTAAGATTCATCGTTATTAGATTATTTAGTTGCGCCTACTCTATTGGACAGTCACAGCTATAAACTTCTGTCTTAGGACTGTTTTCATTGTATTCCGTAGATTCTAGTATGTTGTCTGGCATTGATTCTAGTTGCTGGCTAATTTCTTCCTTGATTACTTATGTGAAAGAAGTATCTTTCAGGAGTGTATCTGCTTGTGTTTGCATAATTTCCATGGTTTCTTTTGCCTTTGATTTCTAGTTTCATTGTACTATTTTCTGACAGTGTGCATTGGACAGTTTTCATTCTTTTGGATATTTCTAAGTATACTTTAGGGGCTAGTATGTGATCTGTTTGAAGAAGGTGTTACGTGCTGCTGAGAACTATTTGTATTGTTGCATAGAACAGTCTGCAAATAGCTATCAAGTCTATTTGTTCAAAAGTTTGGTTCAACTCTATTTCTTTTTTATTTTGGGGCATATTATGATTTGTGTCTAGTTCTCCCCCCAAAGCCTCATGTAGTCATGGGGTGGGGGCTTCTAGAGTTTGAGACTAACTCATGATCCACTGGGATTGTGTCTTAGTACTGCTGGGATTATAGATTTTTGTACTGCTAGGATTATGGGTATGGCCTGAGGCGAATAGCCTGAGGCAGAGAGCTTGTATGTATTGTAAGAGAGACAGAGAAACAGACTCTTTGTTGCCCTGGTTGGTCCGTTACCTCTGTCGCCATTTGTTGCTGTCCCTGCTGCCATGAACTGGATGCTTTCTGCCCTGTTCTATTCAGCCTTGGAGCCAGACAAATATGGATTGAAACCTCCACTAACTGTGAGCTGAAAAAACCTTTCCTTCATTTTGGGTGTGGGTATTTGTCCCAGCAAGAGAAGAGTAATGAAGACGGGGTTGGTTGATGTATATTTGTAGTAGTGAGATATTGTGTCCCCAGTATAATTGTGTTAATGTTTATTTGATCTTTTATGTTTAATAACGTTTTATGAACTTCAGTGCACTAGTGTTAAATACATATGTATTTGTTATTTTCGGTTTTTTAAAAATGCATTTGGTACAGGGTCTCACTAAGTGGCTTGGAGTCCTCATGATCCTCCTGTTTTCAGCTTCCTGAGTGCTGAAATTATAGGCATGCACCACCACTCTGTCTCAGTGGCCAGATCAGTGTGCCTGGGGATGGGGCCGGCATAGCTCATGTAGCCTGTGATGCCAGGGTAGAGCCCCAGTCCCTGTGCTTGCCTAAGCAGGCGCTTAGTCTGCTGAGCTATCTCATAGGCCCATACTTTTATATGCAGTCACCTTCTTTGCGTCTTCTAATCAGTTTTGGCCTGAAGTTCATTTTGCCTTAAAACAGGATACACCTGCTTGTTTTGGGGGTTGTGATACACGGATTTTTTTTTTCCTCTTTAATTTTTGGTCTCAATTTTTTTTTTATTATATGTATCTTTTTCCATGTAACATCCCTTCAGATTTTGATTTTTGATTCACTAGTCAAGTCTGTGTCTTTTTTTTTTTTTGAGACAGGATTTCATTATGCTGTTCAGGCTGGCCTTTAGCTCACTTTTGTAGTCCAGGCTGGTCTAGAACTCACACTGATCCTCCTGGCTCAGCCTCCCAAGTGCTGGGATTACAGACATGTGCCACCACGCGCAGCAAGTCTGTGTCAGGACCAGTGAGCTGAGAACACTAGGAGTCTGAGCTGCATAGTAAGACCCTATAGCAAATACATTTTTTAAAAACGTTATTACTGAAAAATGTTGACTTAATCCTGTCATTACATTATTTTCCCATTGCTGATTCTTTTTTTCCCTCCTGCTTAACTGCTTTTCTTCCTGATACAATCATTCCACTAGAGTTTTGGCATTAAGTTTTTTGTTCTCCATAATATCCTTGCAAAATTTTTAGAGCTGTGGTTTGGTGGTAATGAATTTCTTAAGGAAGAAAAATTTTTTATCTCTTCATCAATTTTAAAAGATAGTTTTGCAGATATATTAATCTGGGTTGAAATGTGTTTTCCTTTAATGCTCAAAACACTTTAGCTCAGATTCTGTGTTTCAGGTTGGCCTTGAACTAACTATGTAGTCCACACTAGCCTCAAACTTGCACCAGTCAACCTACTGAGTACAGTATTATAGCCATGCCTGGCCACCTCAGGTTCTTCTATCCTTTAAGGTTTGTTCTGAGAAGTCCGCTATGGTTCTACAACTATCATTAACCAATAAGAATACAAGTATAGTCACTTTAGTAGTAATCCTAAGGAGAAACAAGTCACATAACAGTGGTGCGTGGAAAGAACAAAGACTTTCTCAAAATGATGGGTCCAGAATTCTTGGTCAGCAGGGCGACTGATGTCTATCTAATACTTGATTAGGCTTGGTGTTTGTCCTTTGAGGATGCATTGTTGGCCTGGTCATCTCAACTTTATCTTAAGGTCTAGTCTCTTAACAAATGTGTCTCTGGCCATAGCTGAGATGTTTTACCTTTGTCTTGGCTATCAAAGGCCTAGCCCTAACTGACTGCCCACAATATTTCTGCCTAGCTTAACTGTCTATATAGTATGTTGAGGTAAAGTTCTTATTTTGATAGTAGTTATTTGGGGTTTTATGTCCCTCATTTACCTGTTTGTTCAATTCTTTCCCCATACTTGGAAAGTTTTCTGTATGATTTATGTAAACAGGGTTTTTTGTTTTTAATGCCATACATAGTGTCTTCTGAGTTTTCACTAGTTCCAGTTTACCTTTAATTATGATTTTTTGAGTCATCTAGCAGCTATTGGATCTATTTTTCCATGATCTCTTGTTTTTAACTATAGTTACATAATTAGTCACTCACATTAGGCTTCTCTTCTAGTTTGGACACTGTGTTCACCTTGGTCGCCTCTGCTGCCTATACTTTCAGTAGAATTTTTTTATGTCCTAGATTTCTGTTTGGTAGCTTTTCATGGATCTTACAGTTCTTTGCTAAACTGGTCAGTCTTGTTTTATACTGTTTTGTTTTGTTTTTTTGCTTTGTTTTTTAATTTGTTTGTTTGGGTTTTTTGGTATTGGAAATCAAACTCATGACCTTGACCTTGCCAGGCAGGCACTTGTTCTGCTGAGCTGTATGATTGGCTGTACTATTCTGTTTAACTTAGCTGGCTTTCTATTAGTGTTTTTTAAAAATTTCTT
Organism: Capromys pilorides; assembly: GCA_004027915.1. Classification (NCBI taxonomy): domain Eukaryota; kingdom Metazoa; phylum Chordata; class Mammalia; order Rodentia; family Capromyidae; genus Capromys; species Capromys pilorides. The sequence goes on along the minus strand of PVKN010005474.1, from coordinate 9,134 downwards.
GTCGTTTGTGGTTTATTAATTCCATTTTCTGTTTATTTACCTCATGTTTGAGCTTAGCAAACACTTTATTCATCTGGTTGAGAGTTTATTTTTTAACAAACTAAGCTACCTGGCAAGCCCCCCTATTTTATTTTTTGATTTTTGTTTTTGTTTTTGTTTTTATCTCATCTCATCTCAGTTCCTATAATGAGCTATGTGGCTTTTGCTTTCCTCTCCACCAACCATAAATAGATCAGCTCTGAGGGAGTTTGGAGTTTTTTGTTTTTGTCTTTTTTTATTATGGCCAGCTCAGCCTACTCTGGGGGTGGGGCTGGTACAGCATGTGGTGGTGGTCTGTTGGGTTGCCTAAGCTTGCCTAAGCAGGTGCTTTAGACCAATGAGCCATCTGGCTGGCCCTGTTTTTGTCTTTCTGAGATAGGGTTTTTAATCCAAATAATATTGACAATTGCTTTAAAGAAATAAGGGGAAATATTTAGAAGGTGACAGTTTTGTCTTCACATCAACTTACTTTTTTATGATTATGCTATTTACTCATTACTAAGCCAAGACATATACTGTGACTATGATTTACTCTTCCTAGAATTCTTCACTTTATACAACATGTTTAGTTTTTTAATATAAATTTTGTATTTTCAGATTGCATATGTGTTTAATTTAAACTGCCCAATAATTCTAATTGTATTGAAAGGTATATAATGAAAGAGTAGCCACCTTCTGCTTTTCTCCATATATACTTCCCTAGAGACAACTGTGCATGTTGTTCAGTAGATTCTTCTGGAATTTATTTACGTGTGACTACATGCCCTCTTTCAGTTGTTTACTTTTTCAGTTTTAGGCATTATCTATTATTATTATTTGAAGAGATAGGAAATTTCCTTTTACCCCTACCTTGCACTTTCTGTACTGTTAATGTAATTAATTTGTATAATGCAGTTATTTTTTCCTTAGGCTATTATTCATTAATAAAGTGTATGTGCTAGAAGACTGTTTTTGCTAATTTCCACTTTGGTTACAGAATTTTCTTAGAACCTTTTTAATGGACTGTATATATTTAGTACATAGACTTTCTAACATTTTCATATTGCTATAATCCTGGTAGTTCTTTTACTTCATGTATAAGTATTTGTGTTCCATTTATCTTAGTCCATTTATACTGCCTTAGACTGGTTAGTATTCATATGTTGTTCACAGTTATGGAGCCTGAGAAGTTTAAGAACGAGTTGTGAGTAGGGCCATTGTCAGGAAGGGGGCCGATCTCTGCTTTCAGTATGATGCCTGTTGCTGTGTCCTCATGCAGTGGCAAACAGAAACTGAAAGGACACCCAGGATTTGGAGGCAGATTTATTTACCTCAGTGGGCACTGATCTGGGTCATTCTCAGAGTATCAGGCTGTGATATCTGGTGGTCTAGGGCTAATATAGGATAAGTAAGCAGAAAGTACAGAGGCAGAAAAGTTTGTCAGTTGGGGATTGGGTTATGCAATATGTGTCGTAGTGACAGGCTATGCATCACAGTGACCAGCCTTTTCTAAGAGAAGCAACCAGAACATGCATCGCAGAATTTCTCTTGTTCACATACTCAAAACCCTACCTTTAAGACTATCATTTTAGGGTGTAAGTTCTAGCCAGGGATTTTTTTAGGGAGATATACATTTAAACATGATCCCTTTTTCTTTTTAAATACATATCTTTGATTTATAAGAGCACATTCTACAAGAGATTTTGGATTTTATTTTAGTTATTTATTTTATGTATTTAGTACAGGCACTGTAAGGTCTCACTACACAGATTGAACGTGCAGTGATTCTCCTGTTTTCAGCCTCCCAAGCACTGGGATTACAGCCATGCACCACCACACCCAGTTTCAATCTCAGCATGCCCCGAGGGTGGGGCCAGCTCAGCATCAAACCCCAGTCCATTCACCTGCCTAAGCAGGTACTTTAATCCACTCAGCTATCTGGCTTGCCCTGAGATTTCTGATTTTAAAAGGTGCATCTAAGTTATGTTTTGAATTTCTGAAAAGTCCTTTTATCCTTAGACTGGTAGTTTTCACAGCACGTTTTAGATTGGAAATCATCTCTGAAACATTCAGAAGTATTTTTCCTAGTGTTGCTACTGAAGAGTCTCATGTCTTCCAAGCCCATCAGTTTCCAATGTGACACTTGACCCTCTCTTCTATGTTTAGGGAACCTGGATTAGAAGGCAAAATGTTACCTTGAGATAGTTCCAAAGCTATAGTCACTTGCTTCAAGTGGATGGCATTAAGTACAGAAAGACATAACTGTTCCTTACATAGGTTGTTTCACCTACTCTCCTTCCCATTTTTAGCTTTATACATTACTTTGCCTTTTCTGACACCTGTTCGCTGAGGTGTATACTTGAGTTACTTCTTGTTGGTATTTGGTATTTAGTTCTGCTATCTCTGGTATTCTTCCCATCTTCTCACATGTATTAATATCTGTTGTATTATTTGAAGTTCTAAAAAGGTGTGGTTCAACTTTGCTAGCTCTTGTTATTGATAATTGATTCCTCTTTAGTGTTATAATAATTTTGGATTATGATGTTTCCTTCTAGTCATTCACTCTGGAAATCAAATATATTTGGAGTTAAGTTCTCTGACTTTTTTTTTAAACCCAGTTCTTTTTTTTTAATCACAGGTTTTTCTTTCAGGGATTCTGTAGACAGGAGGTAGTGTAATGTAATGTTCATGCCCAGTGTGAAGGCAGTCTTATGGTTAAGAATTTTTGAGCAACAGTCTTTTTTATCCAAATCTAAAGCCTCTTTTTTTTTTTTTCATCTTGGGTAGGTGGGAGGAATGCCCTCTTCCCAGTTTCCCTTTCTTTGACAATGTTGTTGGGTTGTATAGGCTTTCTTTTTTTTTTTTTTTTTTAATTATTTATTTATTTATTTGTTTGTTTGTTTGCTTGTTGTGTTTGTTTGGTTCTTTATTTATTTATTTTGTGGCTGGCTCAGCCTGCCCTGGTGGTGGCGCTGGCGCAGCATGTGGTGCCGGGGATCGAACCGCAGTCCCTGCAGTTGCCTGAGCTTTCCTAAGCAGGCGCTTTAGACCACTGAACCATCTCGCCGGCCCCTTGGGTTGTATAGGCTTTCTTATATAATGGGAACATATTAAATCACCTTATTTGAGCCGAAGGCCTACATATTATTATTCCTGAGTGTCGTAACCCAAATTGCTTGTTTATGGTAGCCAAAGACAGTTTTATATCTAGGGAAGGGAGGGGGCGAAGCTCAGCTGCACAAGAGCCTACCTGGCAAGCGTAAATGTGTGAATTTGATTCCTGGTACAAAAAAAGGAATTGAGTTTCACATCCAAGGTATATTTTTTGCATGCTGGAGAGTTCTCATTAGTTTAGCAATGCAGTTAAAAGAATAGTTATTATACTTTATCCAGCATGCCTAGATATTTTATTGCATGACTTTTTAGATTATCTAGTCTGCCATATTGCTGGAAAAGGAAGTAGATATTTTTTTAAATTTTATTTTGAAGAGTAAAAAGCAGAAACAAAGACCAACAGGGTAACATACAACAATACGTATGTTATAGATTTTTCAAAACAAGAATAGCTAATTAACAATGGTTGTTATGTTATCTATTTTTATCATCGGATTTGTTACTCACATTAATAGAAATAATTATTCAAGATTAGACAAATAATTGATTATTGTTATATCATGCTTTCAAGAAACCTTAATCTTTTCATTTTTCTTATCTTCTTTTTTGTAAGTAGATAATTTAAAAATAGTCTATACAAAGCAATTGTGTATTGTCAACTTAAATAATTTTTCTTTTAGATGGGAAGACTGAATATAAAAAGCGTTCTATTACTGGCAAGAGCAAAATAATTATTTGAGGCAAAGTATTGTATAATGGTTCTAAGCATCTCTGAAGCCTCATAACCCTAATGCCTGTATGATCTGTGTGATTTTTTGTTTGTTTGGGTTTTTTTGGTGGTACCAGGGATCAAATTCAGAACCTCGTACTTGCCAGGCAAGCACTTATTCCACTGAGCTATCTCCTTGTCCTCCCTTTTTTTTTTTCCACTGATGACAATTTATTATGTTTGCAGCATACAGACCAAATAGTAATTAGACTAGGATTATGTCTACATAGAATTGGGCAGTGATAGATGCCATTCTATGGGGAACATACATATTTAATCATGTTTTAGTTGTTTGATCTTCTGCTTATGTCATTCAGTTTCTTTCTCCATATGCTCAGTTTCTTTTTTATAATGAGAGATCCCATCTTCATGATGGTTCTTCAATGCTGCCAGTTGTTCTCTAGGCTTCTGTCAGAAGAACCACTCCTCTTCAGCCTGCTCTGTCTTCGAGAAAGCCCCACCAGCATCTGGGATTGAGCCAGAAGAACTCTCATGATCCTGCCGGTGTTCCCAATGTCCCCCCACCCTCTTTTTTTAAAGGAAATACATTTCTTTTTTTTTTTCTTTTTCTTTTGTCAGTACCAGAAATCAAACTTGGGACCCTGCCCATGCCAGTCATCCTCTTATGCCGCTGAGCTGTATTCCCCAATGCCTGTGTGATTTTTAAAAGTCTATGTAATATTCCTATCTCTCACATTCTTCATTTTTAAAGAGTTTTAATAATCCTTTCCTTTTAGGGTTTTATTTAAATAACTCAGTATATATGCATGTAACAAGTGTCTGGCTATAGAAAATATTGGTATTAGTTGTATTAGTATTAGTTGTTTGGGGCCTGGAGAGATTGCTCAGAGGAATAAGCACCGACCTGGGAAGTACAAGGACTTGAGTTCAATCTCCAGCCCTACATGCTGGGTATGGCACCTCCGCCCTGGATGCAATTTAAAAATAAATAATAATAAAGAGAAAAATAGTATTAGTTGTTTGATATTAGTTGTTATTGCAGCTATTAGCAACAAAAAATAATAACTAGTGTCAGTAAATAACTAGGTTTTAGTTATGTGGTACTAACATTTGGTATTAGTTAGGTATTAGTTGCTGTTAGTATTATGAATTTCATTACCCAGAACCCTTGCTGCTTGAGACTTTTTCAATATGGGAAAAGTTTTCCCCTTACTAGTGCAAACAAAATATTTTAGTTTTCAACTATAGAATCCATACTTTATTTTAGAGGTCCTAAGTTTTTTGGTTTCCACTCTACGTATTTTATAAACGAGTTCAAACCAATACAAGAAATCTCTTGCTATTTCCTTAAGCTGTTACTGAATTGTTAATTATTTATCAGTAAGTAACTTTTTCATACAAAAGAATTAACTTCATATTTTTGTTATGTGTATTGTCTGTTATCCACCAACCTCCATGAAGATGTTTTCCTGTGGTGTATATTTCATTTGAAAAAGTTAGCAGTCTGTACCTGATAAGGGTCACTCAGAAGAGCTATTTTATACCTTCAGGCTAAATATGATGTGGGGAATAGTTTTGCTGTTGGTGGGGCGGATATTAGTACTGGGGATTGTACCTAGGCCCTTCTTTCTAAGCTTACCCAGCCTTTTCTAAAAAAGAATTTAAAAAAAAAAAAATTTGAGATAGTCTTATTGCATTACTTAGATGTCCGGGTGAGGCTCAAACCCTTGATACTCCTGCCTCATCCTCCTACAGGGTTGTAACTTTGTGGAGTTTTACTGGCCTGCCTAACCCATTACATAATAGTATTTTTTTCTTACGTAGAAAATAGCCCTTCTGTTCATCTTTAGAATAGCAGAAATATGAAATCTTAGAGTCACAAGGAACCTCAAGATCACGTAGTCTTACTACTTTCAGACATTTAAAAATCCTTATTTTTCACAAAGACGATACATGCATGCCTGCATGTTTATATATATGAACCGAGTATGTGTAATTGATCAAGTTACAGTTACTATAGTTAAAGAATCAGCTCCTAAGAACACTCAGTAAGACCTTGTTACTTAATATAGTGGCTCTGGAACTGCTGATCTAAAGCGTACTTTGCCATGTTCCAGGTTATAGTGATTTGATAACAAATAAAACTGTATTACAGAACTTTCTCATGTGAAATACATAAATATAAGAAAATATAATTAATGAGCTGGGGAGATAGCTCAGTGTTCTGAGCACCTACTTTGATCCCTAGTACTATATGCCCATGACATGCCGGTTTGTGCCAAGCTACCCTGAAGCTAAGCTTAGTGGCACATGCCTGAATCCCAGTGCTCGGGAGGCTGAGACAGGAAGATCACTGAGTTGGAACTGTGTATCAAATAAATATTTGTTTAAAAATGCAATATAATTAATAAAAATAAACTATAAGTAATAAGAAATAAGAGGATAAGATGGAATGAAATGGATTACAAGTTATAGATGATGGATGGATGGATGATGGATGGAAGAATTAGAGTGGAGTCTTGAACTAAGTGAGAGAAAAGGCCATAGGGAGATCTGTTCAAAGTGTAAAGATTAAGGTTTTTGTGCTTGGGAAAATTAAGAAAGTTGTTCTTAGGTAAGAATGTGCATACAAAAAAGTGTCTATGAGAGTGAACAGAGAGGAGGACAGAGAGTTGAGGACTGGATCAACTAGACTTAGTGGATCACTGGATCACTAAGCTGTAGTAAGTGTTGTGGGTGGATATAATTTGAGAGTATTCCCAAGTTGCTGTTGAAGCTTAATTTCCATTGTGAAATACCAAGTGGCTGGGAACTTAGTCTGATACCATATGGTGTCAGAGGTGAGGTAAGGTATGATATCCAGAGGTGAGGCCTTTGGGATGTTATTAGGGTAGAGCCACCACAAGATTGAATATGAAGCCAGGTATGGTGGCACACACCTGTAATCCCAGCACTTGGGAGGCTGAGGCAGGAGGATCAGTGCAAGTTCGAGACCAGCTTGGGCTACAAAAGTGGGCTCAAGGCCAGCCTGAACTGCATAGTGAGACCCTGTCTCAAAAAGACAAAAAAAAAAATTGAATATGAGGGACTTTTTAAGAACGGGAAAGAGACCACGAAGAGGGAGAGGGGGGAGAATGAGGGAGGGAAGAGAGAGAGAGAGAGAGAGAGACATCGACTCTCATTTTTCCCATTGTTTACTTTGTGATGTTCCATACTGCCTTAGGATTCTGCTTGTAAGAAAGGTGATACAGGGCCTGGGGAGATAGCTCTACAGTCTAAGCACCTATATGACAAATGCAAGGATAATCCCTGCTATTGCATGTCACACCAGCCCTGTGTCAAGCTGGCCACTGAAGCCAGGTGTGGTGGCACATACCTATAATCCCAGCGCTGAGAAGGCTGAGACAGGAAGATCATTCTGAGCCCAAACTGCATAGTGAGACCCTGTTCCAAATAAATAAAACTTTGAAAGAAAAAAAAAGAAAGAAGGAAGGAAAGGTGATACAAGGCATGGCCCTTTGCCTTGTACCTTGAGAACCACAAGCCAAATAAATTTTGGTTAAAACTTTCTTGGTTTAGGGGCTGGGAATTTGACTCAGTGGTAGAATGCTTGCCTGGCAAGCTGGAAGCCCTGGGTTCAGTTCTCGACATCAAAAACAAAAACTAAACCTCTCCTAACAAAACAAAACAAAAACTTGCTTGGTTTTTGGCTGCTGACAACAGGAAAGGACTGATGTGATAAGGATGAATGATGAATTTGTTTATTGTAAGAAATGAAAAAAACGAGGCTGGGGAGATAGCTCCGTAGCACAAGTGCCTGCCTGGCAAGTGCAAGGTCGTGAATTCAAACCCCGGTCCTGGAAAAAAAAAAAAAAAGAAAGAAATGAAAAGGCAAGGCAGAGACCATTTGACAGACAAGCCTTTGGGAAAACAAAGAAGCATGTGGTTTAATACCTAGGTACAGGCAGACAGAGGATGATGAGGGAATTAAAAGAACCCAAGAGACACTAGGCAGGAAGATGTTAATAAACATCAGTGATCAAAGTTTTCTGGCTGCCTTACACCTCAGTGGACAAAGTCTTTGAGGTATCTAGTGTAAGTTTGCAGGTGTCACCAGATGTTTAGGGAATTGCTAGACGATGTCTCTACTTGCAAACAGGTTGAATGCTAGAAGAGGCATGTACAATTTGAGCCTTACATTTATGATTTTTTTTTTCAGTTGAATTTTTTTCATCTTTCACCTACTATTCCTCCTTTGGTTGAATCATAGACACTTAAAATGCTAGGTTTTTGAGAAAACTCAGTTGTTCTCATAGACTACTGTATTTTGTATATTGTTTCTTACATTAGCAAATGCTACCACTAACTACCTGTTTGACTAATCTAGACATATGGACACATCATCATTGAAGTCTCATCCTACCTTTTTTTTTTTTTTTTTTTTGCCAATTCTTTTTTTGGGGGGATGGACCTATTTGTCTTCATTTTCAGTACCAGTCCTGTTTAGCCCTTCATTATATGTATTACAACAGTGGTCTCTCTCATTTTAATTTTGGGGGGCAGCACTGGAGACTGAACCCAGGGTCCCCAAATGTTATACAGGTATGGTAGTCTCTTAATCTGTCTTTATTCTTTTTTTTTTTTTTTTGGCGGGACCGGGGTTCGAACTCATGACCTTGCACTTGCCAGGCAGGCACTTGTGCCATGGAGCTGTCTCCCCAACCCCCAATCTGTCTTTATTCTTGACATCTACATTCCGTTGTTCAAAGCCCCACATGATCTGCACCAGCTTTGCTGCATTGTTTCCATGATTTGGTGTTTATAAAAAAATATTTTTAAAAATCTGCTTTAGTATGTCCAGATGTAGCAGTCAGCTGAACTTGCTATACTTCCAGTTGAATGGAATCTACAACCTACTATGTCTTGACTAGAGGAATGTGGTAGATTCTTCTTAGTAGCATTTAGAAAAGACTATTTGGCCCCTTCCTGAGACTAATTTAAAAAGAATGGGAAGGAGTGAAGAGGAAGGTTATGTCAATATAAAAAATACTTGCAGGTACCTGAGTGGGTACCAACATTGAGATACAGTGTTTGAAGCATGTAGTTCTTGCCACTAATTTGGAAAATATCATTTGACCCGGTTCCAAACAAAAAAAAGAAGGTAAAAGGTAACTGTATAGGTATGAACCTTGAAATTGTGTAATAGTCATGCTAAAGGCTTATAAATATAACCAACACTGGATTCATTCTAGGTGAATTAGAAAACTGGTCC
>PVKN010005473.1:20505-30788 GCA_004027915.1 Capromys pilorides | reverse complement strand
CACTAAGCTGTATCCCAGCCCCTTATTTTTTGATTTCAAGACAGGGTCTCTAATTGCAGAGCTTGGGCTCCAACTTGAGACCCTCCTGCTTTAGCCTCCTGCATACTCCGCTGGTCCGGTTTCCCGAGTCCCAGCCTGTTGGGAACTGCGAACAGTAGCTCTGTGCAGTGGGGAGAACTGGGGGCTGGGCTGCCAGAGCCCCCCACAGACACGCAGTCCCCTCGCAGAAGGGCCGCCATGCACAGGGGCTGGGCAGAGCCAGGCCTGAACCCGAGCTGCCGAGTATTGGCAATTGCTCAGGAGCTAGGACTGTCCAGGCCCTGTCATTCAGGGGTGACCTGTGGAGGCCCCAGGGCCGGTGAGGGGAGACAGTAGGCAAAGTGGATCAGCACCACCCTGAAGAGCCAGCAAGAGGCAGGCGGTACAAAACCACCTTTGAGAAGCCGCAGCTTGTGGGCCGGAGGGCTGCTCAGACCAAGCAGCAGGCAGGGGAGGTGGGGAGGCCTGCGCACAGCCCAGAGCGCCGATTCCATCAGCAGCAAGACGTTCTCCAGCCGGGAGCAGCCTCTTCCATGGGCTCGGTTCACTGGGCCTCAGAGCCAGGGGGACCGACCCAGCAGGGACGAGAAAGCCCCGTTGATTTGCCCTGGTGGCGGCAGGGCAGGAGCTGAGAGGCAGCCGCTCACTCGAACGGCTGTTCCTCCCCATTTGTTCCCTCTCCTCGGGAGACCTTTGCCACGCTTCCCGACAGCCGCTTGCCAGGCCAGCGCTGGCTCTGCAGGAAGCAGAAGGCTGACAACCAGGGCTGAGGGGAGGATGAATAGATGCCGCCAGAGTGGCTGGCCGTGACCCCAGGGCGAGGGGGGGAGTGGGGAGGCAGCCCAGGACCAGGCTGCCCTGCTGTCTGCTGCCCTGCAGTCCAAAGGAAAGCTGTGCTGCTGGGAGACCCTTTTGGGGCAGCCCCTTGTGGGGACCCTTGCTCCAGCCCACCCTGTGTTTGGTTTGTTTTGCTTTTAATTACAAAAGTGTTCTGACCAAAGCCTCTATGCCAGTTCCCACCCCACACAGTACGCAGGCCCTGGGCCCTTGCGAGGGGGCTTGGCATCTGAAGGGCACGGCGGCCCCCCGGCCCCCACACTCCCAAGCACTGCATGTTGGGATGATCTGGGCCAGCTGCCTCTCCAGCCTTCAGTTGTCCTCCCGTGAAAGCTGGGGATGAGTGAGGGGCGTACTGTTATAAAAATGAAACAGGACAAGGCTTTCCAGTCTTGACCTGGCACCACGGGGATGGCGGAAGGGGAGTGTGAGGGGCCAGCAGCAAGGTGACAGACCCTGCATGCCAGCACCCAGCACCAGGACTGGGGCCAGGCCAAGCCTCTGCCCTGGGTGTCCTGGGTTGGCGGAAGGGTGCAGTTCTGGATACGTTGGTTCCAGGCTACCCCAGGAGCAGATGTCCCCGCTGGATGCAGACAAGTTTGTTCTTCCCATCATGCCCTGCTTGCCTGCCACACTCAGCAGCTGGAGGGCCAGGGGACACGACAGTGTGTCTGATGAACACCGGCCCAATGGTTCCTACCACGCCCACCACAGGCCAAGGTGCGCAGGTGTGGAAAAGACCCCCGAGCCTGGTGTTTCCACAGGAGCCTGGGGATGGCTGGTGGCTGTGCTGAGGTCACACGGCCACCGTGAGCCTCCCAGGGGTGGGACCAGGAGGGTGGGCTTCTCATCCTGATGGGGTATCACCTCCAGCTGACTGTCCATCCAGGCACTCTGGACACTGGTCCTGACCCCAGTGTGGCCGCAGCCCTGATAGCAGATCAGCTGGGTGCTCCAGGGCTACAGAAGAAGGGTGCTGTGCTGTTGGGGTCGACAGGATGCAGGAGGCTGTGCGGCCTGGGGGACAGATAGCTGCAAACTGAGCAGCACCAGAAAACATCAGGGCTTGTATCCTGCCTCAGCCTCCCAGTGCTTGGACCCCGGGCATGTGCCGCCACACGCAGCCCCTCTCCTCTCTGTGCGCCTCTTTGGAGTCAGTGCCCAGGAAGCTCTCATCGGGAGACCCCACACCTTGCTCCCGGGCATGATCTGCTCAGCAGGGCACATCCTGTGGCCGAGCGCTGGTGTGGGGAGGCTCAGATGCCAGGGCCGACGTGAGTGATGGGAAAGCAAAAGCCGGCACTGTGTGCATAGGTGGAAGTGAAAGCTAGCACGCTGCTGTCACAGCAAGGTGTGACCAGAGGTCCCTCTCCTCTGACCTGTGTCCCAGATGTTTATATATTTTTGTTTTGAAACAAGTTCTTGCTTAGTTACCCAGACAGGATCTGGGCTTGTGATCCTCCCGCCTCAGCCTCTGGAATGCTAAGATTACAGGCATGAGGTGCCACCTGGGCTGGCCTCACTTATCTTGAGGCGTGGAACAGTTGTGGACCCAACCTGGTGGTCATGTAGCTGTGTCTGATAAGAGGTGGGACAGGCTTAACCAGGGAAGTGGGGCACGGGCCCAACAGCTCTTGGCACCACCTGGCTGTCATTCACACTTGGGCGTGGTCACAAGCATCTCTGTGCTAGGCACTGTGAGGCTGCATCCCATCTCCTGGAACGCACAAGTGGCTCCTCACTGTTTGAGGAAACTGGGTCTTGCGGGTAAAGTCCATGCTTGGGTGTGGTGGCCTGCCTGAGTCCAGACTGCTGCATCATGGTCATGGGCACAGACATAGGTGCCAGGCGGGGCCAAAACCCAGCTCTGCCACCTACAGCCTGCGTCCTTGGCCTCTCTGGGCCTCATCTGGAAAGTGGAACCGCTCAGGGTGACCGTGAACAGGATGCTCCTGGGGCCTAAGGAGCTCTGCACCCAGCACCCAGGGCAGCAGCTGTCCCTGCTATCCTTCCGGGGTCCCCTGCCAAGTCAGCTGAAGCCTCTGTCCCCCTCTCCTGGATCTGTACCTTCTGTGGAGATGAGGGGCCCAGGAGGAGTATGTGGGTGAAGCTGGCAGTGCCCTGGCAGCCATCTCCTCTGCTTGTGCTCAGAGCCGGGCTCTCTCCATCCTGTGAAAGCCATGCTAGGAGTCTGGACCCCACCAGAAAGTGGGGGAGAGGGGGGACTCTGAATCTGCAGAGTGGTGGTCTGGCCAGCTTCACACAGCTTTTTAAAAGCATCCCACTGGGATAGGAGGCAGTCACCGCTCTGCCTCCTGGAACAGCCTTAGCTGCAGGCCGCTCTCCCCCTGTTCTCCGTTGGCCTGCAGCCCGGTATGCATCTTGGGGAGGCAGGGGTACATCTGCACCGCAATCTCCTGGGTCTTCGAGAAGGTTCCACGCTGCCCAGAGCAGACTGCAAGGGTTAGGGTTCCAGTGCCCCAGGTGTGTGTAACAGAGGGTAGATAGCAAGAGGGCAGAGACACCCTTTCGGGGTGGACTCCTGGGTCTGCCCTTCTCACCTGGGCACCTGGCAGCCAGCCCGGGTGTGGTTCATGCTGGCTGCATCTCCTGTCCCCAGACTGGCCATGGGCACCCCCAGAAGAGCACTGGCTCCCCTGGGAATGAATGGCTGTAGTGATTGTTCCAAAAACTGCCGCCAAGCCACAAGGGCCAGTGGGAAAGGGGAAATCCATCCAGCTCCCGTTCAGCCACATTAGGCAAACAACCGAGCCATTCAATCGAAAGCCAGCGTGAAGCTGGCTGCTGGGCAGAGTGGGGGTGGCTTTCTAGTTCTCAGCTGTTTTGGCACCGGCTTGGTAGCTGTGGTGTAGCCACCCTCCCAGAATGGCTCTCATATTTTCCTCCCTTTCAAAGGTCCCCATCACCAGGAAGTGTCACTAACCTACTTAGAGCAGCCAGACTCTGGGCTATCAGGGCTGCCTCTTTCCCAAGGGTGTGGCTCCCAGCAACCCGGACTTGGCAGGAGGAGCTTTCTGAGATAATTTGATGCAGGCGTTCAGAAACTTATTAGGGGAAGATGTTGCCTCTGACAAGAAAGTGTGATCGGCCCCAGGCGGCCCTCCTCTCGGCCTGCCTCTCCTGAGCATTTGGTGGCCACCTCGAGCCAGGAGCCAGGCTGTGGGGCTGCCAGGCCTTTGCCTGGCCTCTCCTGCTCCATTTCGGTCTCTGTTGGCCTTGCCCGGTGGCCTTGCGCGAAGCCCTCCAGACTGCAGACTCCTTTCCCATGGTGGGGCCGGGAGCTGTTTCCACAGGTGGGTGCTACGGGCAGCTCTTCCGGTAGCCCTCCCCCGCTTTAGCTGGAGAAGGGGGGCCGCAGCAGATTGGGGGAGCATCCTCCCTCTGTACCCTGCCTGTGATTGGCCCATAATTACAGGTTTATTGCCTGTACAGCTATTGTGTAATGACATGTTTGCAAATTAATTTTTATGGCTCCTGCCATTAGCATATACAGTAGAGGAAGGTTTAGTATTAATTACTACTGTTCGCGTAATCCTGGAGAATTAAAAACTAATAAAAGAATGACAACAGAAACTGACAGTTTGGGGTCTTTTAAAAATAGTTTTTTGCTTCCCTCCCAAGTTGAATCAGATTTGCTAGGTTTTAAGGATCAATGGGTGGGCTGTGGTAGCTCACCCCAACCTGGGAGGGGCGTAGGCTGTAGCAGAGCGGCGATAAACGGACTGGAGGCCCCCGAAGGGCTGGGGCGGGGTGGGGGCGGTGCCGGACCCCACCTAGTCCTGCGCGCCAGGGCGCTGGAGAGTCGTGGGGAGCGCCACACGCAGCCCCGGAAACAAAGGGCTGTTACAAGGGCCCGAACCGACCTCCAGGGTCAGGGCGGGCAGAGGCTGGGCGGCCAGATGCCGGCGGCATCCCCGAGCGGCCGGTTTCCTGCGAGCCCGCAGCCCTGGCGCCCTCCCTGGTGCGCGCTCTTGGCCTCCCGTGGAGGGGGCGCCGGCGGGGCGGCGGGGCTCGGGGAGGAGGAGGCGCTGCGCCCCGCCGTGGGCGACGCGGGGAGGAGCGCCACCCGCCCGCGCCCCGCCCAGCCCATTTGCGCTTCTCCCGGCGGGAGGGGGGACCAGTGAGTGCCGCGGAGTGGCCAAAAGGCGCGCGGGGGGCCTCCCCACCTCCACCGGGCGCCCTCCAAAACTGTCCTCCAGGGTATCATAGTCCCCAGAGTTCAGCTGTCAGCTGGAGCCGCCGCGGTTAGCAGGGACCCGAGGGGCTGCCCCTGGGGACCCCTGATTTACACGGTGTTTGCAGAACCTTGGCAGGAACCCAAGCCTGGGGTCACTTCGGCGCCCCGCCGTGCGTACCTGCTGGCTTAGGTCGGCTCAATGCCTGATAGCATCTGGGGTCAAAAGGTGACTCCGTAGTGTCACTCAGTCGTGAATCCAGTTGGTTTGCCACCGAGGGGCCCTTCAGGAGGTAAAGGACTTGAAAATAAATTGTCACGCCGAGAGGCGGCTTTGCCGCGTGCAGGGGGGGGGGGGGCGTGGGTAAATGGATCCTGTTTCTTTAAAATCGCTGGGCTGGACAATGAGTGCACAGGATGTGGTTTGGCGGCAGGGTTTTTTCCCCTTCGATTTGGGGAATTATCACATGGGGCCTTCCTGAGCGGGTGTGAAAGAGGCGGCGCGGGGAGGAGAGATACAGGCTCCGCGCGCACTCACTCTTCTCCGTGCAGTTGATCGTTTTCTTAAAACCAAATTAGCCGGGGCTCTCGTTACTATGGTGCAGCCGGGGCTTGCAGAATCCCTGTAATAGCATTTATTAGGTCTATTTGCCTGGAAGCATGCCTTCCCGGCCTGGTAATGCGCCGGTGCAAGGAGAGTGTGGGAGATGGCATCAAGCATTTGATTACACTTGCAACAGGGATCTTTAAGGGGTGGGGTGCGGTGGGGAGAGGTACGGGAACGGGGAGGCCACCCTGCCGCCCGTCCTGAAGGCTTGCTGGGCGCCCGCTGCGTGCACGCTTCTACCGCCCAGGGAGGGCTACATAAAAGGCACCCAGGGCACGTTTTGGGGATCCTCCTCCTCCTGCCGCTGGGCACGGGGTGGGGGTGGGGGTGAACTCCCGGCTCCCGCAGCTGTCAGCCGTGGGTGGGGAGGGACGAGAGCGGGCGGGCGGGCGGCCAGGGCGCGGAGTTGGGCAGCCGGAGGGGGGACCGGCAGCGCCCGCGGCCGCCCACTGTTTGCAAACCGCCCCGCTTGCGAGCTGAGGGGTGCAGCACCCCGCCGGCCTGCAGGGGCGCCCCGACTCTGTGCTCCAGGCCCCGCGGCCCCGCGGCCCCGCGCGGGCGAAGCTCGCAAGTGAAACTCTCATCACCGTCCTGCGGCGCCCGGAGCTCCTCCTGGAAGATGCCGCGTGGAGACGCCGAGAGACGCCGCAGCCGCCTGCCGTCGCGCCCCTACCCTTTCGCTTTCATTAGGAGAGACAAATCTGCTGTCAGGCAGCCAGCTTTCCAATTTACCGATAATGATTCTTGCATGAAAATTGATCGAGGGGCTTTCCGCCGACGTGCGCTCTGCCTCCCAGCGCTCCTCCTTCTGCCCGGCTCGAGCCCCCGCGAGTTCTTTCTCCTCCTCCCCACCCCCTCCGTCTGAGTCAGTGGTGGGACGCCGGGCGGCGCGATCCCCCCACAGGGGGGTGTCGGGGCAGCCCTCGGCCTGGCTTCCCCGGCCTGAGACTTCGCCACCGCCGCCTCTTTTATTTACGAGGCGCAATCGCCCCCTCGGTACTTCTTGGCTGTTTGGGTATTAATTTTCTGCTCTTCCCTCTCCCGCGCGCCCCCTCCTCCTCTCCCCGCCCCCCCTCACCCAGTAGCTAAGGGGAAACGAAAACAAAGCCGATTTCTCCTTAGCAACAAGAGATACCCCCTCCCGCCGCCCCCTTCCTTTCCCCTTCTGGTTCTGAACGTGAAGCCCTGTTGGAAACAGGTCTCTTGACCCTCGGCCTTGACATTCAAATGGCTGAATGGAGGAGGAGAGATTGCTACTCCAACGTCTTGGGAGCTGCTTTTTTTTTCCTCCCTTCCCTCTTTCTTTTTCTTTCAAATGAGTAATCCCTGAAGATCTTAACCCCCCAATTTCATCACCCTCACCTCCCCCCTTTATTTTTCTCTCGCTCCTCTGGCTCTCCCGCCCGCTCCCCTCCACCAGCTCCCCCTCCTTTTTTTTTTTTTTTATTTGCATCTCAAGTCCAAAAGGCAGAAAATACACACGCGGCGAGGACACCCGGGCGGCCGCGGAGGCTCCAGCCTGCTCTCGGTCACCGGCCATCTCCTCGTGCATCTGCTGGGCCCGAAGTGACCGCAGAGAGCCTTTTGATCATCTTGGGGGGTGAAAACACAAGGACTGATTTTATTCCCATTGCCTTCGGGATCGCTCTCCTGCCTTTATTTTATTGTTTTGGACCTTTTTGAGCGCCGTGGCGTGGACGGTGCTTTTGGTTTCGCTGCTGGGTTTTCGTATTTTTTCCATCTCCTTCTGCAAGCCTCTCTGGCCACTATGGAATTCTAACCTGAATCATGTTTGGATTGAAGCCGCCGCTGTATTACTTACCAGGTAAGCGAGCCGTGCGCCTTCCCGGTCTCGCGCGGCGCCGGCGTGCCCGGGACCCCCCCTTTCTTCCTGCTTACCCCTCCCTTCCCAGCCGAACCCCAGCGCCGGCCGAGCCGGGGCGCGCGGGTGTCCGCGGCGGGGCGGGTGCACGGCTCGGCTGCCCGGGGCGGCCAGGCCCGGGGTGCGCGCTGCGTGTGCCGGGAGCCCACCGGGTGCGCGTCTTGTTCCTTTTGTCTGCCCGGAGCCGGCTGCGCGGCGCGGCGCGGCTGGCGCGGGGAGGGGGGCCGGGCTCTGTGCCTCGGGGTGCCTGGGCGCCGGGTGTGAAGTTACTTTCACGCTGGCTGGGGTCGGGCGCGGCCCCCAGCCTCATCCCGGCCCGGCCCCGCCGGCCGCGGGCCACGGCGCGCCGCCCCTCCTGCGGGATTCCCTGGAAGGTTTTGTTCTGCCGAGGCCGCGGAGGGGGCTGGTTCGGAGGGCACCGGGCGGCTTCCTGTCTTCCGTCTCCCGCGCGCTGACAGCAGCTGCCCTGCAACTTTCTGTTTCGGGTCAGGCGCGCCTGCATCCCGCTGGGGACGCGCGGGGGCGACGGGGGTGGGGGCCACCGGCTCCTCCAGAGTTCGCCTTGTTTGTACCTCGAGACCATGAAAATACTACAGTGCAGGCTCCAGGGGCGCTGGGGAGCCCTGGTTGACCCGGAGGAAGGCGGAACCTGGCGCAAACCCGGACCCCCTTTTGGGGCCCCTCGGGGTCGGGGCGACTGGGGGAGCCCAGGTGCGGCTCCGTGATCGCAGGTCGTGAGGGTTGCTGGGCGTGTGGCCGCTTGCTCTAGGAATGAGCTGTTTTTATTTCTTTGCCTGTCTTTGAGGTTTGACACAGTTCCTGTTAGAAGAGTTAGGTGCCCCTAGGCTGCGGGGACGTTGGGGTGCTGCGGGGAGGCAAAGGGGAAGTTCCTGGTCGCCTCTTGTTCTGTAAGAGGCTGCCGAGGGGCTCCAGCTTGGGTTTCTGAATTGTTTTGCTGAGGTAAGGTGCACGTGGCCAGGGTTGGGTTTTGCGGGTTTTCCTGCCTTCAGAGAGGACCCTGTCACTTTCCTCAGGCGTCCACTGCCCTAGAGCCCCGCGAGGTGTGGGGCAGAGGTCTTGGCTGCCCATGTGCAGTGGCGACGCAGGGTGGCCGCTGTCACGAAGTGGATGAGCAGGGGAAAGGTCACTGGGGAACCGGCAGACAAATAAACAAACAAATAAATAAGGCAAGCTGGGAGCACAGGCGAAGGCGCCTCAACTGCGCTCTGTTTCAGTTTCTTTGCGGCGGGGTCAGTTACCAGCGCTTCCCGGTCACTGACGGTGTGTTTCTGCTGTTTCTACCCCCTTTTATGGGAAGAGTGTTTTCTGGGTTCTCCATTTTATTCTTTTTCCTCCTCCACTGGCGAAAATGCAAATCAGTGACCTCCAGCCGCCCCCCCCCCCCACTACTCTCAGAGGATCCAGCCAAAATTAGAGCTGCGAATCCCCACAACCAAGAGGGAGGGCGGAGATCTCCTGGAAGGCCAGACCCGAGGAGCCTCCCCTGCCAGGAAGGGGACGCGGGCACACTCCCAGGTCTTCGCCCTGGTCCCAGCAGCTCTTTACACCCTCCCCCAGGTGACAGGGGACAGCAGGGTGCTTCCTCCTTTCACAGGGCTGCCTCTTTCTAGAGCCATGGCTCCTAGACACCCAGGTGTCTGTTCTCCACACCTCACCCCACCTGCCAGTGGGTGGCTGCTGGCGCATAATCATTTGTCAGGTGACGATTTTCTGTGTACATAGGGAGCTTCTGAAAGAGGAGAAAGTGTCAGGGGAGGGAACGGGAGGCAGTGAAGGAAAATCTGTCACTGTGGGGGCGTTCTGCCCCCACCCCAGCGGGGCCAGGAACTTGCCTAAAACTCAGCCTGCCCATGGTTTTCCACTGAGGTTTGTTTTCTTTTTAAAGACCTGGTTCTGGGGTTTGCACTGTAGTATTCAGGGCTCAGGGCTCTGCTCCCCAGTTGCTGGGCCAGTTCATCCTAGAGTCTGGGTTGGGGGTGCCAGCAGCAGTGCCGACCTGGCCCTTGAGCCACAGGGCCCCCCGCAGCAGCATCTGCCACTTCACCGCCAACATAGGTGCTGGCGTCCACCTGCTGGTAGGTGGGGCGCCTGACGCCCAGGGTGTGCTAGCTGATGTTCACCGTACTGGACAGGCAATGGGGCCCTGGCTAGTGAAGGTGAGACGCCCCACTGCCCTGGAGCCCCAGGCCCACAACCTGCCAGTTCCCAGGGGCAGCTCACCATGAAGCTGTTATGGGCGCTGGCTGGCTCCTCCTGGGAGCATGAAGGCTCCCATGTCTGGCTCTGTCTCCTCCAAGCCGTGAGCTTGATAGGGCGCATGGAGCGAAGCAAGATCCATAATGTGTCCCTCAGCTCCAAGGTGGGCAGGGAGCAAGGTAGGCAGGGGAGGCCATCTGTGACACTTTGTAAATAAAGTTTTATTGGCACCCAGCCACGCCCCTGCTTTTATGTCTCAGCTCTGGCAGCTTTCACACTGCCGTGGCAAAGTGGAATGGTTGCAACAGAGGCCAGATAGGCCGGCCAAGCCGGAAATGGGAGCTGTTTGATCCTCTCCTCTGGAGCCCTTGCCTGCTCCCTGGTCTGGGTGCTGAAGAGCTGGCTGAAGCTGGTTTTTCATGAGTAATAACTGCAGCGCTGTCATTGTGTTGCAGTCGCTTCAGTGGAAGCGTGTGACCAAAGTCAGGAAGCTTGGGGGGGGGGGG